>WNGS01166978.1:16754-34995 GCA_020271785.1 Procambarus virginalis | reverse complement strand
TGAAAAGTAATACAGGTAAGAAAAGTATATATATATTAAGCTTACGTTTATGCGAAGCTTCATTCCGACGCTGCCCACCTCGAGGGGTCTGTGGTGTACAGTATGGACACTTCAGCGTTTTGTAAACTGAAATTGAAAAAAATAATCATATTTAAGTGTGTGGAATGTAATAGTCTGGGTAAGTAAATATGCTCACACTATAAGAGAGAATAGTTTACACATGATATTTCACCTGTGGTTGCAATAACTGAACTATGGAAGAATAAATAAGAATATCACTCATGGTTATCACAGAAAATCTTCTGACATCGCTTGCATTTGACGTCGTAATGGCCTAGGGTGGTTTTGCGCCGCTCTCACAATCTAGACGACAGCGTTGAGTTGGTGACGGTATGTACAACACCGCGCATTTCATGCAGGCTGTTAAAGTTCGTCTTTCCATGATGTGGAGCGGTATGGTGTGTAGCAAATGAAGACTCGTAGTGAACTAACCTCGCGTTTTGTGTGTGTGGAGGAAACGAACCCGGTCAATTGAGAAGTGATTGATGATTACAGGTGCGGCCTGCTCCTGATAATAACATTGTCAGTCCTAAAGTAAGCAGCAGTGGTAGGACAACCCTGGCGGGGTGAACATCTCCCAGACTCCCCCTGTAGACTTTGAAAAAACGATTAAGGTTGATGGGCGACATCCGGGGTGAGGGGAGGGGGGCCGGTGCGACATATGACCCCACCACCTTTACGCAAACACAGGCCACTCAAGCGTGGGGCGTCAAAGACCACACACCAGGGGCTGTGACATGGAGGTACACTGCTCCTAGTACAGTTCACGGGCTCCTATGTGTCTGCTGGTATGTGGTGAGAACCTCATGTCTATGTGGACACCATGTGCGCGTGTGGTCATGTGATGCTGCTGAGTATGTACCGCTCTGGAAGCAAGCAAGCAAGCAAGATGTGGGAGTGAGGGAGAGACCCACCCACACTGTTTACAGAAAAAAACTATTACGCCTCATTGACACACTCCATTTGCTGCTGAGACGCTCCACCTCCAACACAGGCCTGTCTGACGTGAAAAATAATCGCCATCATTGAACACCAACGACACAAACAGAATTGGGTGAGAAAGTTATACGTTTTTTTTCCTACAGAAAACAGACAGTGTTTAAAAAAGAATAAGACCCACACTAACAGACAAAGCAACCGTCTGCTCCCCTCCCTTCCCTCTCCCCTATCCCCTCCTACCCCTAACCACCCATCTTAAGAGCCTGGTCTCCTACCCTGTCAGGGTAGGGTGGCCCTCCCCTCCCTCCTCAACATATCCTTGTCAGGGGTAGGGGGGGGCCCTCCCTCCTCAACATATCCTACATACTGTTATTTAAGTATATATTTATATCTACACACGATTAACTCGACGGCATATACTCATACATATTCATCTACTACTATTGCTCACCTGTTCACCACACCTGTTCCTATACTTACACTTTACCCTACATGACCCACATAGTCCCACATGCCGCTGCCCCACTCCACCATGATTACCGAGTGACTAGTGCCGCGCGGCCGGAAGGCACGCGCGCACACCCCGGGGAACCCCCAGAACCCTTTGGGACTAGACACCTGTGCACCACCTGAGCAGGGGGGCCGAATTGGCTCACCTGCTCAGGTGGTGCACACGGTTCTAGTCTCAATTTACCCTACTTATGCATACTAGAAGCTTTACAAGAATGTAAAAACATCAATGCTATGTACTCCCGTAAACCCAATATATCCTCTTGTATTTATATAAATAAATAAACATATTGTTGAGTGTGTGTTACCATCGCCAGTGGGCAGGAGCCACACTCACTGATGGTATGGTCTACTGGTACCAAAGGTAAAGAGGACCTGTAGCGTCTTTTATAATAATAATAATAGTAATAATAATAATAATACAATTTTTTTTACAAGAAGGTATAATGGGTTTGTGAGATTAATAAGATTGGTATTTTTACATTCTTGCAAAGCCACTAACAGGCAAAGCATTTCGGTCAGGTCCTTACTCTAACATATCAAGTAAGATGAAAAGGTACATTGTAGTACAATTTTATATCAACATATAAAAATATAAATTGATAACTACATATAAATCTTTTTTGGAAAAAAAGGACGCTACTACAGGACACTTTCCTTTTTTTTAAGGACCCTGTTTACCCCCTGTTTATTATTTAGCAACCAGGAGGCCTGGTCGATGACCGGGCCGCGGGGACGATAAGCCCCGGAAGCACCTCAAGGTATCCTCAAGGTAAGGTATCCTAAAGGAACTTTAGGATAAAAGGAACTTTAAAGGAACCTAAAGAAACTTTAGGATAAACTGACAGCTAAGTTTTATTATTTAGTTTTTATTCCCGCCTTGTTGCCTAAACAGGGAGGAACCAGAGCAGTGTCCCATAGCGACCAGAGGTCGACCGTTGAGTGAGTGAGGGTAAGGTGTATTGTCGTAATTAGTGGTGAGGTGAATGCCCCAGGTTGGTTAAGAAGACTATCCCTGAATAAGTTACTCAGTTACAGCACCGCTCCTGTGCCAGGTAAGTCCACGACGGGCTCACCATAGCCCCTGCTACTTGGAACTTTTTGTTCCGAGTAGCTGAGTCTAAAACAACAACAACTGAGTTACTTACAGGCTCACTATAGCCCGTGCTACATATGGACATTTCGTTCTAAGTGATGGTCTCTCTTCATGCAGGTTGGCGTTCAATCCCCGTCCTTCCAAGTGGTTGGGCACCATTCCTTCCCCCATCCCAACCATATCCTTTTTTTTTTTTTTTTGGAGATATATACAAGAGTTGTTACATTCTTGTACAGCCACTAGTACGCGTAGCGTTTCGGGCAGGTCCCTGGAATACGATCCCCGCCGCGAAGAATCGTTTTTTCATCCAAGTACACATTTTACTGTTGAGTTAAACAGAGGCTACAGTTAAGGATTTGCGCCCAGTAAATCCTCCCCGGCTAGGATACGAACCCATGACATAGCGCTCGCGGAACGCCAGGCGAGTGTCTTACCACTACACCACGGAGACTGTTAATCCTGCACATCCTGACCCCTTCCAAGTGCTATATAGTCGTAATGGCTTGGCGCTTTCTTCTGATACTTCCCTCTCCCTTCCCTCTCCCAGAAGTTAACTAGTTTTTTTTTTTGTTAATGTAAGAGAGTGAGGCGAACGTTGTCTGTCATGAACAGTTGAGACTTCAGCTTCACTCCTTCAGTACATTTGGAGGCTTTGTCTGGGACAGTCGGGGGTGAGCCCCACTTGTCTTTACAATTATCAAGGCCTAAATATATATTGTTAGGACCAGACTAACATCACAACGAATAATACCAAATTTGATGAAGTTCAAATCTTTACACAAATTCATAAATGTGAGTTTTTATCCATTATTATTACTATGTCTGTGATAAGACATTTCTATTACTTAATATTAGATGTGTAGTTGATAACGCTTGAAGAAACATGTCACACTGTCCTGTCACCTCACTTCAAGCATTAATGTATTGGTATTCACTTTCCCACTATCAACTGTTTGAAAACTGTTAAGAAAGAATGAGAGTACATTTGTTGTATATGAGTAGCCCTTAGTGAAGGTGTTGGTGCACTATATATCTGAGCGATGATCATTCAACTTCACTCACTATAAATATATTGACTGCCAATTTATGATAAACATATACATATACTCACCATAATAGTTAACGAATGTATTTTTAACATTTTTCATCAGTATCTTCACGAATACAGACATGCCTTGGAACGCCATCTGCATCAGGAAATATGCTGGAAAACAGAATATAAATATTTTAAATAATTTACACAAGCACATTCACACACACATATATACAGATGTATACACAACTCACGTTATGTATACCTAAAACATTAACAACCAGGTAACACAGATTCACACAAATTAATCACAATGTTATTATTGCAGGCTCAGTCAGTGGGGTCGCAAAAACTTGAACGAGACCCGGATACATTCGGCCATCAGTGTTGCCCGAGTGTGTTAACTAATACATAACCTCCCACAACATGTGGCACAGCCATGTGTGTTGTGGTCTGGGAATTCAAAATGCAACAGACAATTAGATCCAGAAAACAAGGATTCTTCTTTATGGAACGCTTAAGAGAGTACAAGCAAAGTTAAGCGTCAATCGAAGAAGTGCCTGTCAATTCTAGTATTAAATATATATATGTCCTTCCCATTTCTTGCACTTCTCTTTACGTAAGAGTACGAGAATCACGTTTTAGTTGCAGTGGGAATGTCTTTCCTACATTTATATCTTTCTTGAAGCCCATGTTTCATTTGCCCCAGAAGCAAACGAACAGAGAGGCAGCTCAATCCAGAACGAAATAGTGAGCCATAAACACTGATGATCCATGCGACTGTTGACCCTCGCTTTCTCTGAAGCCTCTCAAGGAAATAGTTATATTTTAAGCGAATTGTCGGTGCAGTAGTACAGAATCTCTTGACTGTGTTCATAATATTTGTAAACAACTGTTTAGCTGGCCTAATTGTTTTCGTCATAAAACCTTTATAACTTGGTGCACCCATAAGCTCCTTGGAAGAGAAGGATGGTGAGTTAGACCCATTGCCGTAGACTACACGCACTGCCTCCTCGTCACCTTTTTTTTTGCACTGACAGAAAGCGTCTGACACAGTACCCCATGAGAGACTGTTGCATAAGTGGGAGAAACATGCTGGAATAAGTGGTAGGTGCTCCAATGGACAAGGGGGTACCTAAACACCAGGAAGCAGAGAGTAACTGTGAGGGGGGTGAGACCTCAGACTGGTGTGTGGTCATCAGTGGAGTCCCACAGGGTTCTGTACTCGGACTTTTCTTGTTTCTAATATACGTGAATGATCTTCCAGAAGGTATAGACACATTCCTCTTAATGTTTATTGATGATGCTTAAATTATGAGACAAACTAAAACAGATGAGAACAGCAAAAGGCTACAGGATGACCTAGACAGACTGAAGGAATGGTCCAATAAATGGCTATTAGAGTTTAACTCGAGCAAGTGCAAACTGACGAAAATAGGCGTAGGGGGCAGGAGGCCAAACACAAGGTAACCAGCTGGGACAGGGAATCCTTCAGAAGTCAGAAAGGAAGAAAGATCTGATGGTTGATTTCACAACAGACCTGTCCCCTGATGCCCACATGCACATGCACATGAGAGGGCACATACCCACTTAGGAACTTTCAGCCTCAACGACCTCAATATATTGGTAAAACAACGACGTCTCTCTCTAGGCGATTAACAATGCACAAGCAACAGGGCTCCATCAAGGACCATTTAATCTTCTCACACAACCAGACCATTACCAAAGACATCTTAACAAGCAAAACTGAAATAATCGACAGGTATAACGACAACAGAAAACTGGACATCAGCGAGGCCCTACATATCAAAAAGTCAAGACTAGCAATCAACACAATCAACATCCAGTTAACACATAATTACATTCTACCTACTTCAAGACCCAAACCAACACAGAGACAGTAGCAGCGAGAACATAAGCTGCTTATGTTCATGCATGTAATAGCCTATTAATATCCATTTTGTTTCATCCACTTGATAATCTCAATCATGTCCTGTACCACCTTACCCCAAGAGAATATATACCTTTGCAAATGCATGGTAAACAGTTACAGCCCTGTTACTGTGCCAGGTAAGTCCACTACGTGCTCACCATAGCCTGTGCTACTTGAACTATTTGTTCAGAGTATCTGAATCTAAAACAACAACAATAGCATGGTAAATTTGTCTTTAAAAATGTAAAAAGTGCCTTACGAAATGCATCCCTAGGCATCAGACCATAATATATATAGTGTGAAAATGAACTTTGGAGAGTTAATTTTACAACTTCCCTCGACAGTGAAGAAAAACATAAGAAATAATATCATGTTAGAATAGCTAATATTACCCTTTCAGTCATATTCAACAATATATGTTTACAAGAAAGACTGATATAAATATATATATATATATATATATATATATATATATATATATATATATATATATATATATATATATATATATATATATATATATATATATATATATATATATGCGGAAAATCCACAGAGAAAAATGAAAGGAGGTAACGTTTCGACTTGTTAAAGCCTTTGTCAAACCAGACTGACAAGAGGAGAAGGGAAGGGGGAGGATATATAGGCCGACACCTGACCAACCCAACTCTAGGGAAAGAATTAACCAGAGACAGGTAAAGCTTAGCTTGGAATGGTCAAAGAGGATTAAGCGGTCAGAGAAAAAAGGATGAAAGATTAAAGAAAAGCCTCATGAACATGCAATAAATGAATATATAAATATAAAATTATAATGAGACATTGAAAGCCTCTCTAACAGTTGGAGTTTTATCTTAAACTGTTGTGCAATATTATAACTTAAAAATGGATCAAGTTTGTACATTCCAGTACTAACATTAAGAAGATTTGGACACTGACTGATTAGAGCAGACTCAATCAAATTCCGTTCCACGAAATCCCCACAATTGGTAATGCTTTTTGCACCATTCCAGTTAATATTGTGATTGCATAAATTCGTATGTAGATACAATGCATTAGACGTTTGGGCAGTTCTAATACTATAAGCATGTTGTGACAACCGCAATTGAAAGGACTTTCCTGTTTGTCCAAGGTACACAGAATCATAATCATTGCAGTGAATTGAATACACGCAACATGCTGTATCAGGGGAGTTTTTTATTAAATTGGATTTGATCGTACTATTAGTGAACACCAAATTTATATTAAGTTTCTTAAAAATCAAAGACAATTTTTCAAGTCCACTCGCATAAGGTACAACCAATGAGTTAATAATTTCTGGTTTCGCCTTAGGGATGTGATTATAAAACGTACGCTTGGCTTGTTAAAACGAGAAAGCCAAAAACCTCTTAGGATATTGTAAACTCTGAGTTTTCATTCGCATATAGTCCTGGGGACTATTCAGGCTTGTTCGCATTTGTGTTCCTCACGTGTGCCCCAAAGAATGAGGTGATTTGGTAAAATGCTATGCCCAAGATAACGATCCGAGTGCCGGCGGTGGGGTGGTTCAAATAGCTTCGGCTATCACCTCATTATGTCCGGTCGTGATGGTCAAGTGGTTTAAGGCGTCTTGTACATACCAGTTGCGTTGCTCCTGGGAGTATGGGTTCGAGTCACTTCTGGGGTGTGAGTTTTCATTCGCATATAGTCCTGGGGACCATTCAGGCTTGTTCGCATTTGTGTTCCTCACGTGTGCCCCAAAGAATGAGGTGATTTGGTAAAATGCTATGCCCAAGATAACCATCCGAGTGCCGGCGGTGGGGTGGTTCAAATAGCTTCGGCTATCACCTCATTATGTCCGGTCGTGATGGTCAAGTGGTTTAAGGCGTCTTGTACATACCAGTTGCGTTGCTCCTGGGAGTATGGGTTCGAGTCACTTCTGGGGTGTGAGTTTTCATTCGCATATAGTCCTGGGGACCATTCAGGCTTGTTCGCATTTGTGTTCCTCACGTGTGCCCCAAAGAATGAGGTGATTTGGTAAAATGCTATGCCAAGATAACCATCCGAGTGCCGGCGGTGGGGTGGTTCAAATAGCTTCGGCTATCACCTCTTTATGTCCGGTCGTGATGGTCAAGTGGTTTAAGGCGTCTTGTACATACCAGTTGCGTTGCTCCTGGGAGTATGGGTTCGAGTCACTTCTGGGGTGTGAGATTTCATTCATATATATATATATATATATATATATATATATGTTGTACCTAGTAGCCAGAACGCAGTTCTTGGCCTACTATGCAGGCACGATTTGCCTTATAAGCCAAGTTTTCTTGAATTTCAAAATTTTTCTAATTTTTCTTATGAAATGATAAAGCTATTCATTTCGTAATATATGACCTATTTTTTTTTTAAATTTAGTTAAAACTAACGTGTATATATATATATATATATATATATAATATATATATATATATATATATATATATATATATATATATATATATATATATATAATATATAATATATATTATATATATATATATATATATATATATATATATATATATATATATATATACAACTTTAGAACACTTTTCCACCAGGAGACTCGAACCCTAGCCAGCAAAGAAGCCTTCCAGCAACTGGCATAACAGGTACACCTTAACCCACTGCACCACGCTCAGACCCTTAAAAGAGATGGTAATTTCGGGGTATTTCAACACCTCAAAGACTACCACCTCCCAAGGGCAACTAGAGCAAGTGAGGGGTCAATTTTACGTTTTTTCATCAAGTCCCTGTTAATATGGGAAGACACTGTGTCTATGCTTGATGCCCAACTTGCCTAAACACGCAAGAGAAGTTATACAACTTTAGAACACTTTCCCACCAGGAGACTCGAACCCTAGCCAGCACAGAAGCCTTCCAGCAACTGGCATAACAGGTACGCCTTAACCCACTGCACCACGCTCAGACCCTTAAAAGAGATGGTAATTTCGGGGTATTTCAACACCTCAAAGACTACCACCTCCCAAGGGCAACTAGAGCAAGTGAGGGGTCAATTTTATATATATTTACAATTTTACTGAGCGTGGTGCAGCGGGTTAAGGCATACCTGTTATGCCAGTTTCTGGAAGGCTTCTGTGCTGGCTAGGGTTCGAGTCTCCTGGTGGGAAAGTGTGCTAAAGTTGTATAACTTCTCTTGCGTGTTTAGGCAAGTTGGGCATATATATATATATATATATATATATATATATATATATATATATATATATATATATATATATATATATGCAACTGAAAACTCCACACCCCAGAAGGATTTGAACCCAGACAGCCAGGAGCACTATTCACATGGCGTAACTGTTTCTTTAACCACTCGACCAACTGTGACTGTACAAAAGACATTGGTAGCAGAGGTTATTTCCCCATCATCCCGACAGCACTTGGTGGTAAGCTTGAGCATAGATATTTCATCGAATCATCTCACTTTGTGGGGCCACGTGAGCAACACAAATGTGAACAAGCTTATCAAGTTGATTTGGAATATAAACTGGGTAATTTGTGTAGGGTCATTGATCGATCGAATGCTAGACTGGGGGATATAAGGAGTAAGAATTGCTAGTAGACCATGACTATTTTTACTGCTAAAGCATTCTCCTGTATATAAATGTTACACTAATCTTATATTTAAATTTAGATATCTGCAAAATACTTTGTTTGGAAATGGGGACGAGTACTGCGGTAATACCACTTTCATGGTCCTTAGCGGCTACCATGAGCTCCAGCAATTTTACCACAACTTCGTGTAACATTACTTACCAGGGTCCAAAACGGCAGTCTTGTGAGTCATGATCAGAAACTTCACCACATCATCGTGACCATTCCACGCAGCTTCACAGAGTGGACACCTTCGTTCTGAAAGAACCCAATTGTTAAATATCTATATCCATTAAAGAGAATATCAGTTTGCCTTTATGTCTGTTTGAAGTCAGAGACCAGACGCATGGGGCAAGCCTTACAAAACTTTCCAGGGTGACGGTCCCTTATTAGAGGATGTTCATAGGCGGGTCAACGTCGGCACCCTCGTCTCGTTTTTGCATGACAGGGCAATTCATAGTAATTTTCAATCTCGATAAATATCACAACATCCTCACTAAGGTTCATCGAGCATATTACTCTTTACATGAGTATATCTTAGTTTGGCTTATGTAGTTTATTTACTGTTAAGCACTGTGTGGAGTGAAGATGGTTTTGACATTAACAGTTTCAACTAAACTATTAATGCCAAAATGTCTGCACTTCCCATGCCGATTGTTACTGTAAAGTACAAACTTGGATATGCATATGGGACTGTTTTCACCCACAGACCTGGAAACCCAATTCGACCCATCATCAGCCAGATACCTACGCCATCGTACAGGCTACCTAAGCAACTCAACACTCTACTAACTCCATACATACCACAAGCCTTAGGTCTCCAAAGGAATTTATTTTCTGTAGAGGGAGCAGGAATCAAGTGTAAGAATGAAGAGTCGCTGTAGAGACCCGTGGATGAGACCATTGGAATCATGATGGACAGAACTTATCAGGATCCTGCTTGTATTCCCATTGACATCTTAGAAAGCACACTCAGGAAGCTAATCGAAGCTTGTACTAAAGAGGCACCCCCTTCCTGAGTCCTAATGGGAGCATGAATAAGCAAGCAGACGGCGTTGCTATGGGTTTCCCCTTTGGTATCATGTTTGTTCATTTTTACATGGGTACCGTCGAAGAGAAAGTCCTTGTTGACATGGGTCTTAAGACAAGTGTATACTGTAGATATGTAGACGATATATTCTAATAGGTACCTGATACTGAGCACTTGCTGCAGCTTAAGGATGCATTCGAATGAAGATCAGAGCTAAGGTCCTCTTACGAGATTGAGAATGACGGTAGACTACCTTTCCTACATGTATTAGTCTCGGAAAGGAATGTTGGCCTTTAACACTGCAGTCTGTTACGAATCTATGTCAGTTTATGGATTCTCACGATAATTTCATACATTATGAATTAAAATAAAATTATATAAATGTATGTATGTTGGCTCTTGTGTTATATTAAGTAGGACGTGGCAACATATTTGGGGACGTGGCTGGCCTGTTGGGGTGGATAGGTTATGTACCTGTCAGAGACCTGTGAGATGGTGGAAAGTGGGGCGAGATGTGATCAGTTGTTGGGTTGCCAGATGTCGCCTGCTTTTAGAGGTAAACGGTTAATTTAAACTGATTAAGAATGCTATACTTTTATTTAAATTATTTACATGTATAAAAACATGATATTAATAGGATAGTATCTGTTTGAGAACGATTACTTTTGTCATAAGTTTATTAATCATGTAAATTAATCGTTCTCCATCCCCTTGTAGATGCTGATGGAGGGGCGGGGGGGGGGGGAAATAGCTAGGGAGAGCTAGTCAGTAGCTGGTGGTCGGGTGAAGTTGTTATATATATATATATATATATATATATATATATATATATATATATATATATATATATATATATATATATATATATATATATATATATGTCGTACCTAGTAGCCAGAACGCACTTCTCAGCCTACTATGCAAGGCCCGATTTGCCTAATAAGCCAAGTTTTCATGAATTAATTGTTTTTCGACTACCTAACCTACCTAACCTAACCTAACCTAACCTAACCAATAGAGATAGGTTAGGTTAGGTTAGGTAGGGTTGGTTAGGTTCGGTCATATAACTACGTTAATTTTAACTCCAATAAACAAAATTGACCTCATACATAATGAAACGGGTAGCTTTATCATTTCATAAGAAAAAATTAGAGAAAAATATTATTCATGAAAACTGGCTTATTAGGCAAATCGGGCCTTGCATAGTTGGCTGAGAAGTGCGTTCTGGCTACTAGGTACGACATATATATATATATATGGTGTGTGTGTGTGTGTGTGTGTGTGTGGTGTGTGTGTGTGTGTATCACGAAATAAACACGTGATAAAAATGTGACAATGTCAGACCACGGAGGAAAATGAAACAGGAATTTCCTTAAGTACTTTCGTATATTAATACATCTTCAGAAGGAGTGATTTTACAGACCGAGTACTGGACATAAATAGGCAGGAGAGAATGGTGGAGTGAGGTGAGGTACAATACGTGGACACTACAGACGGCCTATTGGCCCATTTGATGCAGCAACCACACACAGGCCAACAACTAGGTAATTATAGCATAAAAGAGTAAATATATACAATGAATTAGTGAGACAAATGGTCCAATGATCCTACTTAAATCGCCTTTAATTGATCTAATAAAAATGGATCTAAGTTATATAGACCACTGCTAACAGGAAATTCCTGTTTCATTTTTCCTCCGTGGTCTGACATTGCCACATTTTAATCACGTGTTTATTTTCGTGATATACACACATAATGAGAATCACGCGCTCTTTCGCCTTGCTGTTCCCTCAGACTGCTTCCTTCGTGACCACCTTCGCTACTCTACTAGTGAAAGCACACTGCACCCGCATCCGCCTCAAATTCCTGAAACAATGTCTTGGTGAGCAAGTTGTATCCAAGTCTCTGCTACCTGCCCGTCTCCTCAAATTAGGTGATGAACCGTTCAGTGATTTCTGTGCTACCATTTTGGAAAAAGACATTGAAGTTACAAAATCAAGTGAACGTTCTGTTTTCAAAAGCCTGGATACAGCAAAAAGAAACTTTCATCACGCAATACCTTTGGACTGGAAAAATCTTCTGATGGATGAAATATATAGTGACTTACGCAGAAAAAATTATCAGTTACAGAAAATTCTTAAGCGCAAGTTAGAAAGCTTGATTAAAAATAGTGATTGGACAAAGAAATCCAATCCAAACAACGTGTTGAATTTGTCTTCCAAGACGATATGTGAAAATGTGGTTACTGCTTTGGGTTATGGTATGTCATTTGCCATTTCAAATCAACCTTCTGCAGTTAAGATTGCTAGTTCATTGTTACAGCTTGAAAAACAAAACTCTCTTTCTTCACAAAACCTAAACCTGGTTAAAGGTATTGTTTATGGTTCAATGTTGACGCCCCAAACAAACAATTTTCCCGAAAAGTTCAGACGAAGCTTACAGGAGTTAAGAGCCGACCCTTCCATCCATATAACAAAGGCTGATAAATCCAGCACTATTGTTATTTTAAACAAGGAGGAATATATTTCGAAAATGAATGATCTCCTCCTAGATTCTTCAACGTACACGAAGCTCAGGAAAAATCCTCTAGAGGACATCATCAAGTTCTTCAATAGCAGCTTGAGGAAGTTGTTAAGTAAACATAAAGATCTTCTTAATCAATTTACTACCTCATCACCTTCATTACCATATCTATATGGACTTGTTAAGACGCACAAACCTAACAATCCCATGAGACCTATCATCAGTTTTGTGGGATCCATTTCTTACAAGCTCTCCAAATGGCTTACCAAAATCTTGTCCCCATTGTTAGGAACTATTTCCCCTTCTCATTTAACAAATTCTCTTGAATTAGTTAACAAATTGAATAGTGTTCCTGTCACTCCTGATGTAAAGTTAATCAGTTTTGACGTTTGTTCCTTGTTCACAAAGGTACCGGTTGATGATATTCTCGAATATCTTGCTCGAGAACTAATGAGCCATGTTTTACCTCTTTCTGCTGATATTATTGTCAATCTTGTTAAATTGTGCATTAAAGAATGTAAATTTACCTTTAATAATGAGTATTATTTACAGACTTTTGGAATAACAATGGGGAATCCTTTATCGCCATTGCTTTCAAACTTGTACATGGAATTCTTCGAAAAGAAATTTGTTTCAAAAATAACTCCTGGAATCATTCCATGGTTTAGATATGTCGATGATATCTTGTGTATATGGCCTTCAGATGTAAACACAGATGAATTTGTAGCCAAAATTAATGACCAAGTCACCTCTATAAAATTTACTACGGAGACTGAAATTGATAAATGTTTGCCATTCTTAGATGTTCTTATTCTTAGGGAAGATTCTTCACTAAAGTTTAGTGTTTACTGAAAACCTACGAATAGTCTATCTTATGTTCATTATTTTTCAGGGCATAGATACAATGTGAAAAAGTCTAGAGTTGGAAACTACACACCAAGCTCAACGCCAGCAAGCTACCGCCAGTAAGTTTCAATGTCTCCCATGCAAGTAAGTTAATGCCACCGTTCGTAGAGACAGAGATTGACGTCTTTTTTACCACCTTTGAGACCCTAGCTAATCAACTTAGCTGGCCTGCCGACCACTGGGTTACCCTTCTCAGAGTACATCTCACAGGTAGAGCTGCAGTCACCCTCAGTACTTTGGCATCTGAGAATGACTACCAGACCCTGAAGCAAGCAGTGTTGGACGCCTACCTTCTCTCCACCGAAAGCTACCGACGAAAATTCCGTGATCACCTAAAGGCAAGTACCACCACCTTTCTAGAATTTACCAACACCAAAAGGAGATATTTTATGAAATGGCTGGAAGCAGCACATGTCTCTACCTTTGCAGAACTCGTCAACCTCATGCTAGTTGAAGAATTCTTGAGGCGTGTACCTCCTCCCGTCCGTTTATATTTAGCAGGTAAAGAAGAGACCGAATACGTAAAATGTGCGAAGTCGGCTGACACCTACAGCCTCATCCACCGGCTGACACCAGAACCACCTTCCAGTAAGAAATCTTGGAACAGTTACGAGAAAGTGTGTACAGATCAAGCTAGCTCACAATTGTACTGTAAGTATTGTAGACTCTATGGACATACCATAGATAAATGTGTAAGTCTCAATACAAAGGTAATACTGAATCCACTAAACCCAAACAGACTCCTCCTAACTCCGGTAAGCCTGTGATGAATGTTGGTGTTCATGTTAATGATCTTTCTCTCTTCAGTAAACACCTTTATCCTGGAACTGTCTCTACCAACGGTTCAGATTCGGAGGGACGTTTCAAATTGAAGATCTTGAGGGACACAGCAGCTCTTCAATCAATAATATTGAAATCAGCTGTGCCCAATATCGCCTACACCGGGGAAACCGCCTTCATCACTGACCTCACTGCTACCACTCCTTATCCACTCGCCAGAGTCCACCTGGATTGTCCCTTCATGACCGGTGAAGTCCAAGTCGCCATCAGGGAAAAGCCTTTTCCCATGCCTGGAGTGCAACTTCTCCTGGGCAACGACTTGGCAGAAGACCTGCAACCGACCAACCTGATCGTCATGGACAAACCCCAGGTGTGTACCTCTGTAATGGATAATCCCATCTTTGAGTATGTTCCAGCAAAGGTTCAGGAGAGTGATGAAGTTTATCCTCCGGTTTTGGTGACCACCCGTGCACAAGCTGCACGACCGCAACCAGCTGACTCTACTGCTACCGCTGTCCCTCACGACCTTCAGAAACTACCCCCGAATCTTACCACGTTGGAGTTCCGTAAGTTACAGAGGGAAGATCTTACCTTGACACCATTATTCTTCCAGGCTGAGACTCAACCTGACAGTATCCCTGGGTTCTTCCTTGAGAACGAGCTGCTCTACCGCAGATACAGACCCAGTAAACTGAAGGAGGAGGACGATTGGGCCAACGTCGAACAACTAGTGATTCCCACCAGCCTGCGGCCCACTATTCTACACCTGGCCCACGGAGCACTTTCACACTACGGTTTTAACAAAACCTACCACGGAATTCGACAAGACTACTACTGGCCAGGTATGGTTAACAACGTCAAACAGTACGTCAAACAGTGTCATACATGTCAGATGGCAGGTAAACCTAACATCTCTATCCCCAGAGCACCACTGACACCCATCCAGGTGCCTGCGGAACCTTTCCACAGACTTATTATAGACTGTGTTGGTCCTTTACCTCGGACCAGTTCTGGCAATGCCTATATACAAACCATCCTGTGTCCTACCACCAGATTCCCCATAGCAGTTCCAGTAAAGAACATTACGGCTGCTACTGTGGAAAAATTTGCTGAAGATCTTCACCCAGTATGGATTTCCAAGAGAGGCTCAAAATGACTGTGGCACCAACTTCCCCAGTGATCTCTTCAAGAAGACACTGGAAGAGTTCAACATCACACAGGTATTGTCCTGCCTCTATCATCCTGCTTCATAGGGTTCTCTTGAACGTAGTCATCAGACTATTAAAGCACTCCTAAAGAAATTTTGCAATAAGACCTTGAAGGATTGGGATAAACAACTTGACCTCATTATGTGCATTTTCAGAAGTCTCCCCAATGAGTCTCTAGGAGTATCTCCTTATGAGATGCTCTAAGGACGTAAGTGCCATATTCCTCTCAAAGCTTTCAAAGACTCTCTACGTAATGCCACCTTCAGCGACCCTCAGAATGTGCCCCAGTTTCTTCAAAACTTACAACATATTCTAGAGAGAGTACGTAAATTTGCTAATGACAATCTATTGAAAGCTCAGGAGAGGATGAAGACTCATTACGACCAAAGCAGCAAAATAAGGAAATTTAACCAGGAGACTTCGTGTTGGCATATTTTCCTATCCCAGGTTCTCCATTGCAAAACAGGTTTTCAGGACCCTACCGCATCAAGGAGTGCAGAAACAACCACAACTACGTTCTTGAGACTCCAGATAGGCGGCGGAAGACCCAGTTGTGCCACGTCAACCTCCTGAAGCAGTATAAAGGTACTCCCCCTGTGTTGGTATCATTCTCCACATTTAAAGGTCCATACCTCCACAGTGAGACCTTCCCTGCTTCTCCTCCCGAAAGCACTAACACTGAGTCAGTGCTTTCCAACTCGGAAATCCTAACTGATCTTCATACCTATTTGCAGGACAATAATAGTGCACCTCTCATCAAAATCTTCAAGGAACATCAGAAGTTGTTCAGCGATGATCCACAAGAGTGTAATGTGGTTCAGCACGACATCCAGCTACTCCCTGACACCCGGCCGATTCGTCAACCATTCTACCGAATCAGCCCTAGCAAAAGGAAGTTATGCGTGCTGAGGTACAGTACCTCCTGGATCATGGGCTGGCCACCCCTTGTGAGTCCCCTGGGCCTCACCCTGCATCTTGGTGCCGAAACCGCAAGGTAAAGTGAGGTTGTGTACCGATTATCGGAAATTGAATCTTGTGACTGTCAAGGATGCGTACCCCTTACCTAGAATAGATGACATCCTTGACGCCATTGGTAATGCCCGGTACTTATCCAAATTAGACTTACTCAAGGATATTACCAAGTGTGTTTAACAGAGCGAGCCAAGGAAATATCTGCCTTCACCACTCCCTTTGACTTTACAGATACGAACGCCTTCCATTTGGACTATGTAATGCCCCGGCCACCTTCCAGCGAGCTGTCAACCGCGTCATCCATGGCTTAGATAACACCTACGCCTACTTGGATGATATCGTTGTGCAACCAACACCTGGAACGAACATCTGCTCCAGCTGCAACGATTGTTCGCCAAGCTCCTGACAGCCGGCCTCACCATCAACTTGGGCAAGTCCACCTTTGCTAAAGGTAAAGTGCGTTATCTTGGTCATGTGATAGGGAGTGGCAGCCTAGCTCCGTTAAACATACACACTCAAGCCATCCAGCATTACCCACAGCCTACCACCAGGAAGCAGCTCCTGCGCTTCCTTGGTCTTGCCTCCTACTACCGTAGGTTTGTGAAGAATTTTAGTACGGTAGCGACACCATTGATCACTTTAACCAGCCCCAAGCAACGGTATCATTGGACCATTCAGCAAACCGTTGCTTTTGAACAACTTAATCTCTGCTCTGTTCTAATCCTATTCTCGCCTCGCCAGATATCACGAAGCCTTTCATCCTCCATGTCGACGCCAGTGGTACCGGCATCGGGGGTGTCCTGATGCAACAACGAGGCGAGGAGGTTCTACCTGTTAGCTACTACAGCTACAAGTTAAAACCACACCAGAAGAATTACAGCACTATCGAAAAGGAGCTACTCTCCATCGTCCTGAATTTACAGCACTTTGCACCATACCTACAAGGTGCTCGTCTACCACCATCTACTCGGACCACAATCCCCTACGCTTCTTGCAGCAAGCCCAATTCAACAATCAACGACTTCTACGATGGGCTTTATATCTGCAGAATTTCAACCTGGAGATCTTCTACATCAAGGGTTCTGACAACATCATAGCAGACGCCCTCTCCAGAGTCTATGAGGTAGAGGCAGCTCCACCTACCACTCTACCATCAGAAGAAGTAACTTGACCCAGTAAGAGCAGGCTTCGGGGAGAGTTGTGACGATAATCTCTTTCAAGAGAGATTGAGCCTGCTCTTCCCTACATAAAGTTATTATTACACATCTACAAGAATAAGATGCTACATTCAAGATACGTCTACCAGTAGCACAAAACGTTTTGACCAGGAGGCAAAACGTAAAACTACCCCCTACTCCACTCCCTCCACGCCGGCTCGCCACCGTCGTCAACCAGCAAACAACCCTTCCCAGCCTGCCTGCTTCTGATTGGTGACCCGCGACTGCACACTTGCACCTCTGCACCTCAGCGCCATCTACCTGAGTCGATGTCTGGGCCTGATCCAGCCATCATAGTCAGAATATCCTTGTGCTCTCAGCTGTGAACAACCAACTGATACACGTCCTGTTTATCGTGGAGGTTCTAAGCTAGCGCTCATATTCTCAGCACCTATTATTTTCATTTT
>WNGS01166978.1:4497-14728 GCA_020271785.1 Procambarus virginalis | reverse complement strand
CTTTGGCGTCGTCAGCAAACATTGAGAGGAATGAGTCTATACCCTCTGGGAGTCATTTACGTATATCAGAAACAGGATAGGTCCAAGCACAGAGCCCTGTGGGACTCCACTGGTGACTTCAGCCATTCTGAGGCTCACCCCTCACTGTAACTCTCTGCTCCTATTGCTTAGGTACTCCCTTATCCATGGAGCGCCCTACCAGTTACTCCTGCCTGTTTCTCCAGCTTATGCATCAACCTTTAATGGGGTACTGTGTCAAGGCTTTCCGACAGTCACAAAAAATGCAGTCCGCCATCCTTCTCTTTCTTGCTTAATCTTTGTCACCTGATGTAAATTCTATCAAGCCTGTAAGGCAAGATTTACCCTCTCTGAACCCAGGTTGATGGGTTGTCACGAAGTTTCTTCTCTCCAGATGTGTTACTAGGTTTTTTCTTACACTCTTCTTCATCACCTTGCATGGTATACAAGTTAATGACACTGGCCTGTTAGTTCAGTGCCTCTTGTCTGTCACCCTTTTAGTATATTGTACTACATTAGCAGTCTTCCATATTTCTGGTAGGTCTCCCGTTTCCCGGTGACCTACTATACACTATGGATAGTGGTAAGCAAAGTGCTCCTGCACACTCGTTCAATACGCATGTGAGATTCCGTCCGGCCCCAACAGCTTTTCTCACTATCCAGCTCCAATAGGCGCTTCTTGACCTCATCCTCTTGTAATTTCGAACCTTTCCAAGGTCACCTGGTCGCCAAATTATGAGAAGGTTTAAGATAGAGGAGAACAGCTTGAGGCTTCAAGAAGACCTGGACAAGCTGCAGGAATGGTCGAACAAATGGCTGTTAGAGTTTAATCCGAGCAAATGTAATGTAATGAAGATAGGGGTAGGAAGCAGGAGACCAGATACAAGGTATCATTTGGGAGATGAAATACTTCACGAATCAGAGAGAGAGAGAGAGAGAGAAAGACCTGGGGGTTGATATCACGCCAGACCTGTCCCTGGAGCTCATATCATGAGGATAACATCAGCAGCATATGCCAGGTTGGCTAACATAAGAACGGCCTTTAGAAACTTGTGTAAGAATCTTTCAGAACATTATATACCACATATGTCAGACCAATTTGGAGTATGCGTCTCCAGCATGGAGTCCATATCTAGTCAAGCATAAGACTAAACTGGAAAAGGTTCAAGGTTTGCCACCAGACTAGTACCCGAGCTGAGAGGTATGAGCTACGAAGAGAGACTACAGGAATTAAACCTCACTTCGTTGGAAGACAGAAGAGTTAGGGGGGACATGATCACCACATTCAAGATTCTCAAGGGAATCGACAGGGTTGATAAAGACAGGCTATTTAACACAAGGGGCACACGCACTAGGGGACACAGGTGGAAACTGAGTGCCCAAATGAGCCACACAGATATTAGAAAGAACATTTATAGTGTCAGAGTGGTTGACAAATGGAATGCATTAGGAAGTAATGTGGTGGAGGCTGACTCCATACACAGTTTCAAGTGTAGATATGACAGACCCCAATAGGCTCAGGACCTGTACACCTGTTGATTGACGGTTGAGAGGCGGGACCAAAGAGCCAGAGCTCAACCCCCGCAAACACAACTAGGTGAGTACATACCAGCAGACCACATAGGAGCCGTGAACTGTACTAGGAGCAGTGTACCTCCATGTCACAGCCCCCTGTGTGTGGTCTTTGACGCCCCACGCTTGAGTGGACCTGTGTTGTGTTAATGTGGTGGGGTCATATGTCGCACTGGCCCCCCCCCTCACCCCCCTCCCATGCAGGTGACAGTCATCATCAATCACTCGATAATTTCACACACTTCACATTTCCTCAGTCCACAATAAACGAGGGAAAAGTTAAACATATTATATAAATTTATTCTTTTATTAAACACTTAAGCGATTTATAACGATAATAATAATAATAATAATAATAATAATAATAATAATAATAATAATAATAATAATAATATAATAATAATAATAAGAATAATAATAATAATAAATTATAATAATACTAATATTAATAATAATAATAATAAGACTACTTCTTGGTAGTTTAGCTAGTAAACAGATGGGGAGAGGCATTCATGCGGTCCATCGAACCTTCTTGGCATCCTAATCAACCAACCAATCTGTAGAATGGACAAAAGGTTATGAGTTTTGTTGTCAATGTTGTAAAATAAATAAATTCAGTCATTATTATGTTCTTCATTCAATCCTAACATAAAGTATTACTCACCGCACTATTATCATCCTAGTCAACTTCGTCACACAACGTTTCACACTCATCAATGCCGTTTAAGCAAAATGTTTGCATACACACCAGCATTTTCATCTGAACATAACTGAATTTCAACACTTTTTCATCATTCTTGTGAAATTGACCATATTTAAATGCTTCATCAAAGTGAAGCAGGGCGGCCTCTAAGCTTAGTCTGGAAAAATGATAGGCAAAATGAACGGCGTAATTCCCACAGAAGTAGCTATTCAGGGATTGAATCCTTTTCTTCATAATATATAGGGCATAGTTTTGGAAGTAGGACATAAACTCTTCGAAATATCTTGAATATGTTCCCATTGCGGGATTGGCATAGCTGTCTAGTATAACTATCTTGCTTCTACCTACATCCTTATTTACATAGAATGTTATCCAATGTCCCATTTTATTACGTGAACCAGACTCCAGAGTGTTGATTATGAACACCACTGGTCTTTTTTTTATGTATTTTTGTCAGTATTTTCCTTACGTCACCAGCTAGGAAACATCCTAGATAGTTTACCTTATCACCTAAACAACTCCTAATAGCCTTATTTATTTCCAAACAATTCATATTAATATTTATCCTCGCGTATCACAAATAACGCGACGTTCAGCGTTAATGCTGATCACACCTGTTGTAGACCCATACACTAGAATGACTTTATTTCTAGCCACACTACGTTTAAATTCCAAAGCAATCCGCAGATTACCACTCTTTTCAATCGGGATGGTGTCATCTATATCCTCAGGTTGTAAATTAAAGGCCAGTATGGTTCCACCATTCACAAATTTATCATAAGACAATATATTGTCTTTATCGAAGCCTAAGGCTTGTAATGTTGTGTAATACAACTTGGCACAGTTATGAGGCAAGTCACACCCAATACTGACAACATTAGTGCTATTTTGTGATATTAATACTTTACTAAGCTTACAGTTTTCCAAATAAAGAAGGTTGCGTTTATATGCCCCAGATACAGCCTCCATATCAAGGATGATCATATATAAATGTTCTGGTATATCAGTCCCCCACGGTTGGTCCATTGTTATCGAGCGCTGACCTGTACTCAATATATATGTTTTGTATACAGTTTTATTAAAGTATACGTAATAGGAGAGTTTTTCTGCACCATGGATTTATTAACAACTATTAATCCTTCAGGGTGAGGCAATACCCTATCCACCCAAAGACGTGTAGACGTGATATTATATGTAAAATTAGCGTGTTCATTATCGCTGAGAATAGGCCATTTATCGGGTTGAAGTTCGAGCCACACCAGGATGTCCACATTATCCAAAACGTATTCACTAACTGATGTGACATCCAACATTAGTTTGAAACAAGTATTCACACCACTCGTTTTCATATCAGTCATCCGTTGCTTCTCCCCAGCCGAGGCATTAGTGAAATAACCAGCTTCAATTTTACCAGAATCGACACAGTTAAAAAATTGACAGTTTATCATAGCGGTTAGCCTTACACCCCGAAATCGTAGATAATAACTTTACGTACGACCAGAATGAGAATAATGAGCTGGTTTCAACTACTATTTCGTTTAAATACACAATAGCGGATTTGAATAGAGTTTGCGACAATCCATTCACTAACGAGACTTTTTAAATCTCCTAAGGTGTTGTTCCATCTTCTTCGGTTAGATCAATAGACAACTCCAAAGCTATAGATGATAAATCCACCAGCTGCCCATTCCCCCCTTGATGATGAATTCCAGACAGGTGTCTGTAAACTTATTATTAACCCCAGAATTTACAGGTATAAAGTTTGTCCATCCTCCGTTTGTCTGCTTGCGATTGTTGATTCTACCAATAGAGGGGAAAATACTTTAGGAAAGGCTTCACTAATAGCAGCGGTATAGTGTTCTAATGGCACCTGGAGGCCAAGAGCGGTATATCCGGCCATGTTCACGCTTTAGACAACACCAGCCGAGTGAGAAGAATTTATGACAGCACATCATTATATTCGCTTCAGTAAAACATTTGATGATTACTAATTTTTTTGTTTGTTTATTCTTTTTCTGCACTCTTCCCCCTATCATTTGCTTCCCCACTCTTTTCAATGTTTCAGCTCCGCGTTTCTTAAGAGACTGTTTTGTCATTATTAATGTCGTCTAGTACGTTCTGTCCCAGGCTAAGCGCAGCCGGAGCCAGAGTCCTCATGATAAAGGGCGCCGCTCGACGCACTATCCCGCTTAAAAAGGAAAATATTCCTCCTCCACGCGTATAATGCCTACTGCTGTTGAAAATCCTTATATCATCTGTCCCCCCACCTCTAGGAGGGGTTAACAGAATGTATAATTCCTCAACAGAGGGGGGGGGGGGAATACAGTGGACACGCGTTTCTCCGCTTGTTTCAGAGGAATGAGGTGGGGGGGAAAGCGTTGGTGTTATATACCTCCTGCTACAGGACGTACATGCAAGACTGCCATGGTACACCCACGTTCATCAAAATGTATTGGGTTACCATCTTCATCGCTAACAGTTATGCTGACGCTGTCTATCATGTTGGTGTTAAGACGCACATATAGTTTTTTATTGTTGCTGTTATCACTTCCATTTAGGGAGATAACATCCAAAATATTTACAGACTGGTTCCCATATCTAGTAGAAGAGATTTTATCAAAATAAACACACAGAATATCAATTCCTCCTCTAGGCATTGGCGGGAATAGACATGTGTTAACTACACTCGAGGCATACTGACGTTTTGCGAATATGTCATATTCACTTTCTGGAATTACGCCCAGCACTTTCCCAAGACCTGTCCCAAATGATAATGTTTGTATGCCCCGTTGCAGAGCTAATATTCTCCTCACTAATCACAGTAGTGAACTTGTTTCGATTGGAGGAAGAATCGTATTTAATAAAATGTGTTCCGTATTTAGGTGAAAATTGTTTAAATGCCTTTCCTAAAAAACTCAGTTTAGCGTTACTTGAAAATGTAGTGGCTATTTCTGTATTATTCGTGGTATTAATGTCCTTTATAGATCCAGCTAAAACATCAGATGATAATAAATGCTTTGAATGCACATATTGCTCCACACCCACTTTCTCTACGTAACCCCTACATGTATATAGGCCTCAGGATTATCACACTTAATAACGTAATGGGATGTGGGGAGGAGTAATTTTTGCAGACACATTTCATAACTCCTCCTGGGATCTAATTCTAGCTGGTTAAACAATCGATTTTGGAACGATGCGGGGTTGTTATTTGGGAATAAATGTGTATCTGATACGCTGGTGGCGTATATCACGTGAGTGTCCATCGCTCTATCTCCTTAGACTGCTTTTTGCCGAGTAAAGCTAGCTACACATTACTTACACATTTATATACACTCACCTGTTAATATACGATCCAGGAAGCATTCCTTTTACCATGAGGATCAATCTTTGTAGTTGCCTTTCTCTTAACAGATGGAGCCTCATACACTTAACTGATTGCCGTAGTATTGCGGAATAAATCTCGTGGTGTAGAAATTCCAGTTTCCAGTCTCCATGATGTAGTGGTAAGACACTCGCCTGGTGTTCTGCGAGTGCTTTGTAATGGGTTCGTATCCTGGCCGGGGAGGATTTACTGGGCGCAAATCCTTAACTGTAGCCTCTGTTTAACTCAACAGTAAAATGAGTACTTGGTTGTAAAAACAATTCTTCGCGGCGGGGATCGTATTCCAGGGACCTGCCTGAAACGCTATGCGTACTAGTGGCTGTACAAGAATGTAACAACTCTTGTATATATCTAAAAAAAAAAAAAATTGTGTGAAAAACAGTTGAACAATAGGCAATTTATCAGGTAAAAAAAAACAGATTTAAGCGCAGTCATTTTATGTATAATGTCGTTTATTATATTTATGCCAGATACTGGAGCCAATAAATTTCCATTCAGATCCCAACGAACGATTCCACTAGCATCATAATGGTTTAGCAAGGATCTTGCATATTCATGATCTCGTACTTTCAATTTCAAATCTATTAAATGTTTTATGGAAGGGTTGGTATGTAACTGAGGAGCTGGTTGCACAGTTTGATGTTGAGCAGCTTTCACAGTTGGGTAAGTGGGACTGTGTGCAGCTTTCCGGTTGTCCACTATTTTACGCGATACGAGATAAAAGGCTTTCATTTTTCTTTTTTATTTTACTTACTTACTGAAGAACCGTGTAATTAAACTAGCTGCAATTGGCAAAATAATGGATAAAATACTCGTTTGCTGGTTAATGTCTGTTTCTTAGTTGACACAGAAGGTCTCTTACAGGCTAGTGAGTGAATAAGCAATTTATATTCTTTCAACTTTCTAATGACCTTGTCAGGCACAGGCAATTTTTTTTTTAAAGTTATTAAAAATTTCTGATAAACAATTTATATGTGGTTTCTTCAATTTTTCAATCAACTGTTTTCTCGAGGAATACTGAAGTTTGGATAATAGCTTGGTCAATTCCTTGTATTTATAAACTAAGGGCTTTTTCATTATAAATGTAATATCCTAGCAGCATCAATCCATTGATCGAATTACAGATCATATCCTGCGTACCTAACTTTATACTGATGTTTACCAGAGACTCTGCATTGCCCTAATACCTTTTCAATATTAAAGGTTTGAGGCAATTGTGTGCGTGTTAATCCTTGTTTATAAAACCCACTATCAATTTCCTCGCCATTAAGATCTTTCAGAAAGTATAAAGGGATGTATTGTCTCCGATCAATACGTGTAACTATAAATATCTCTCGTGTGTTCTGCTGCTTAAACCCTTTCTTAAACTTGGAAATGCGATCAGATAGTGTGATACATACTGTATCACAGACAGTCAATCAAGGAATGACGGATCTCTTTGATTTACTCTGGCTTTTAAACATTATTCAAATTTTAAACATTCAAATTGTTCAGCATGCTCGCTAGGTGTGGATAGTGCGTGGACCTCCTCGGGTGTCTTCCCCTTCAGTCCTCTGTAAGGGGTTAAATTATATGTTTTCACAATATCGGGTAGAGCCTGCATGTATTTTAAAGTATTTTGCGCTATCATAAACTTGTAAAGTTTTCCTTTCAAAGTACGTATGAACCTCTCAGCAATAGAAGCTTTATTCTCCTGAGAAAATACACTCTATATCTTTACTTTCTTTGTTGCCAGCATTTTTTTCATAGCAGCATCTCTATCTCTAAAATTTCCATCTCTATCAGAATTAATTTTGCGCACTCCCTGAAAATGAGGAGAATCAAAAATTAAAGCCAGAGCATTACTGGTACTTTTCCTATTCTTGCCGCGTAAGGGTACTACTTGGGCGTACCTGGAGAAAATATCTACGCATACGAGTAAATATATCACTCCGTCATTATGTTTGTCCAATAAACTCATCTCGGCCAAGTCTATAGCTTGAAATAGTCGTGGTTTAGGGCTTAACACCCGACGCCGTGGGAATTTAAGCGGTTATAAATAATTCAACGTATAGGAGTCAGAGCTTTTCAGATAATCCTTTACATCGGCTAGAGTTATACTAGAGTTAATTAATTTGGCGGCCTTATACAGCCTATGTAATGGTTAATGTACATCTAGCGTGGGCTCTACAAGCCCCCGCTAGATGAGGGGTCGTTATATACTCGTTCCAGTACATCTTTCTTGCTCACCATTGATAAACTATTTCATAGGGCGGTTCGTGAACAATATTACCGTCTAATGTTATAGTAGAGGAAGTGTTCGAGCCCAGATCTATTAGCAAATAACCAAAGGGATGGCTAATAACTTTCTTATATAACTCTACAAATTTCTTTGAATCCTGTTTCCCAAATATTTGTCATTCGAGTGTTTCAATTTGTGAGAGGTCTCTTGATTTAACCAATATGAAATGTGAAGCATTTAAACTAATATTCCTCGAATATTTACCAGGAAAAAATATATTTTGAGTAATCAATATGACGGAAACCATGAAATGTCGGCCCCTAGTAAACATGTCTGATACGATTTTTGAATTCGCAGACTCTGTAAAAAGGTCATCAAAGATTACTAACACTTTCGCATGCCAAGGACTCTCCCGCGAGTCCTGTTTCGTCTACCCGCTCATGCACACAGGACTCAAATTTATGTCTTCGTAAAAAATATTTGTATAAAATTCAATTTTTATCCGATTTACTTCTGGTTTGTTTCAAACTGAGCGCCATGAAGTTCTCCTTCTCACTGCTAGGGCGCATGGCGCGTCGGCCTACCCGGTCACGTGACAGGCCCAATGTTTTCTCGTCACGTTTCGTGAGTCGATCACGTTTCCCTCGCGCGCCAAACTCGAACGGTTTTCTGCATTTATACCCGTTTCCGTGTGTTTTATACCCAATACATTCATCAACAATGGATCCAGGTCAAGGCCCAAGCCGTTCTACGCCCAAGGAAGTGTCCAAGTCCTCGAAAGAGGACAGAATAACTATGATTTATCAAAAGTTCAAGGGAATGAAACTCACACCCACGAAAATTCCTGAAGTTGTGGCAGCTTTATCAGAAGTTGAGTATGATGCAGGTGATGTTGAAGGACTTGAAGATGATTTGGATGACTACAACGATTATAGTGGCGTCCAAAGAGCGAATGATACAGCAACGAGTGATGAGAAGACCGAGCACCTCACAGAGGAGGATGAGGCACCGCTACTCCCTCCTCCTCCTCCATCTAGGCGCACACGTGGTGTATGTAAACCACCTAGAAAACTAACTACCAGAAATGTTTCTCGACGTAGGATTACACGACCAACTGTGCCAAGTGATTCTAGCAGTGAAACTGCACTACAACTCGGTAAACCTAACAGAAAAATTGAGAGAACTTGGGGTGTACACATGTGGCACAATTAGACTGCTACGCGGCGCCCCAAAGGAATTGCAAACTATAGCCAAGGCTAAATTTCCACTGGATACCACCATATACCGCCGCAAAGATAACACCTTCATTCTACTGTGGAAAGACAAGCGAGTGGTCTCAATCATTACAAACATCCACAATGCAGACACTCAGCAATGTCAGCGAAGGAAACGATTGCGCAATCGCGACGGAACAACTCGACTACAACAGGTACAAGCCTACTGCAATTTGTGAATACAATAAGTTCATGAAAGGTGTGGACCACTTCGATCAAATGGTGAAGTATTACCATTTTACCAGGAAAACTCACAAGTGGACCAAAAAGATCACGTTTTATTTTCTGCAAATGGCATTGCATAATGCCTTGTTTTGTACAAATACTATACAACTGATCGAAAAAAGCTAACATTGCTATAATTCCACGAGGTGGCAATTTGGGCCCTATTGCACTGGTACACGGAAGATTGGCCTGAAATAGCAACAGTATCTCATCACTTGCAGCGCGCTCCAGACATAAATGATGACACAGGTCCTGCCTATGCTGACGCCGTGCAAACTCCTGGACCATCTGGTGTGAGGCAGCCTTTATTTACTTCAACACCTCAAGCTGACGCAGGAACGGACTCAGAACCCGAGATGTCTGGCACACTGCCATTTGACGAGCCGGTTTTGTCAGATGACTCTGATTCAAATGCTCAACCAACACCGAGAAGACGTGGCCCTATTGTTGATTCTGAACATCGCCTGAACTACAAACTGAAACATGAACTTTACAAACTGCCAAAACGTCTCAAGTGTCATGTCTGTGCACGGTCCGGTAAAAGGAAGGACACCAACATAGGATGCAAGACTTGTAACGTTGCACTCTGTGTTATTCCCTGCTACACCAATTACCACCGGAAAAGTGTGTATTGGGTGGTGAAGAAGTAACCACCCGCAACAGCTTCACTCCACCTACAAAACATCTGTTGAGCAACTTCTGGAATGTTGACCTGAAGAAGGTGGAGTGAAGAAAAGATGCTCAACTTACTCTTCCACAACCAGTTTTTCTTGGTAAGTACACCTATTTTGTCCAATTTCTTGTAGTATAACTTATTGGGAGTATTTTGATAC
>WNGS01166977.1:0-15062 GCA_020271785.1 Procambarus virginalis | reverse complement strand
ATTCCACCAATACCACTGATGTGTTACTGGACATGGAGAACACAAGTTGGCGACCTTTCAGTTAGCAGTAGAGCCCTCTGTCGGGGCGGGCACATGATCAAGAGATAGATCGTGTTCCCACTCGTCTTCAGGCTATAAGGCCGGCCGGAGGTAGACTGGGAGACTCTCCTGGCGAACAGTGGCGCCGCGAGGATTGAGTGAAGACCCGCAGGATACAGCAAGTAACAGTTATCGCTACTACTACTTGGTGGTGACTGTTGGGAGAGAGAGACACCCCGACAACACACACCACCACAACACACACACACACACACCACACACACACACACACACACACACACACACACACCACACACACACGTCTGGGTTCGAATCCTGGGCAGGGCGAGATAGCTAGGCACGTCTCCTTGCACCCGTTGCCTCTGTTCACTAGCCTTAGTCGACTTGTGGGTCGCTTTCTGAGGAATGGTATTCCTCAGAAAGAAAAATGAAAAAGAATTCAGAAACTTATGTAAAGAATCATTCAGAACATTGTATACCACATATGTCAGGCCAATCCTGGAGTATGCAGCCCCGCATGGAGTCCATATCTAGTCAAGGATAAGACTAAACTGGGAAAAGGTCAAAGGTTTGCCACCAGATAGTGCCCGAGCTGAGAGGTATGAGCTACGAGGAGAGACTACGGGAATTAAACCTCACTTCGCTGGAAGACAGAAGAGTTAGGGGGGACATGATCACCACATTAAGATTTGAAGGGAATTGATAGGTAGATAAAGACAGGCTATTAACACAAGGGGCACACGCACAAGGGGACACAGGTGGAAACTGAGTGCCCAAATGAGCCACAGAGATATTAGAAAGAACTTTTTTAGTGTCAGAGTGGTTGCCAAATGGAATGCATTAGGAAGTGATGTGGTGGAGGCTGACTCCATACACAGCTTCAAGTGTAGATATGATAGAGCCAATAGGCTCAGGAATCTGTACACCAGTTGATTGACAGTTGAGAGGCGGGACCAAAGAGCCAAAGCTCAACCCCAGCAAGCACAATTAGGTGAGTACAATTAGGTGAGTACACACATACACACACACAAACACACTAATAATCCTTTTGGTTACTGTCCTCTAACAGGCTTTTCTCTCTCTTGTCAGTATTGTGAAGGAGACGAGGAAGTGGCCAAAGTGAGGAAGGCGCTACAGGAGCTGGAGGAGGACATGAGCTATGCTGTGCTGGACGACGACGGTGACCAACAAATACAGGACCACTCGGCTGAGCCTGACTCTGACAAGGAGGGAACCACACATGTAGCGACCTCCACAGCAATATGCCTGCAGGACCTGGGTCTCATGGCCGTTTACATTGGTCTAAATACTGGCCGCATACCTGCTCGGCACCGCCACCCGTTCACCCAGAGCAGCATCTACTCCTCCGTGGACAGTGTGGCCAGAGCCCAGGCTGCAGCATACGCCATGTGGGGCGTCCATGTTGGTGACATTCGCCGTCGGCCTAGGCGCCTCAGTCAACTGTCTCACCACCGTCGACAAGGAACACCTTCCATGTGGCGCCGCACAGTGTCTGACTACTTCCGCCACCTGGCCACACCCTCACCTCTCCCAGACCCTCTCCTGGTGGGCTCCTGTCCACACTTGTCTCAATCCCATGTCTTGGCCCACAACCCCTTGGCTTACCCTCTCCGGTATGCTGTGTCTCTGCCAGCAGCACTTGACACCATGCCCTCTCACTCAGACTACCTGGCACTTGACACCCTGCCCTCTCACTCACAGTACCTGGCACTTGACACCCTGCTCTCCCACTCACAGTACCTGGCACTTGACTCCATGCCCTCTCACTCACAGTACCGGGCACCTGACACCATGCCCTCTCACTCACAGTACCGGGCACCTGACACCATGCCCTCTCACTCACACTACCTGGCACTTGACACCATATCCCCTGACTCACAGTAGCTGGCACTTGACACCATATCCCCTGACTCACAGTAGCTGGCACTTGTCACCATATCCCCTGACTTATAGTAGCTGGCACTTGTCACCATATCCCCTGACTCATAGTAGCTGGCACTTGACACCATATCCCCTGACTCACAGTAGCCGGCACTTGACACCATATCCCCTGGCTTACAGTAGCCGGCACTTGACACCATATTTCCTGACTCACAGTAGCTGGCACTTGACACCATATTCCCTGACTCACAGTAGCTGGCACTTGTCACCATATCCCCTGACTCACAGTAGCTGGCACTTGTCACCATATCCCCTGACTCACAGTAGCTGGCACTTGTCACCATATCCCCTGACTCACAGTAGCTGGCACTTGTCACCATATCCCCTGACTCACAGTAGCTGGCACTTGTCACCATATCCCCTGACTTATAGTAGCTGGCACTTGGCACCATATCCCCTGTCTTATAGTAGCTGGCACTTGTCACCATATCCCCTGACTCACAGTAGCTGGCACTTGTCACCATATCCCCTGACTTATAGTAGCTGGCACTTGACACCATATCCCCTGACTTATAGTAGCTGGCACTTGTCACCATATCCCCTGTCTTATAGTAGCTGGCACTTGTCACCATATCCCCTGACTCACAGTAGCTGGCACTTGTCACCATATCCCCTGACTTATAGTAGCTGGCACTTGACACCATATCCCCTGACTTATAGTAGCTGGCACTTGTCACCATATCCCCTGACTCACAGTAGCTGGCACTTGTCACCATATCCCCTGACTTATAGTAGCTGGCACTTGACACCATATCCCCTGACTCACAGTAGCTGGCACTTGACACCATATCCCCTGACTCACAGTAGCTGGCACTTGTCACCATATCCCCTGACTCACAGTAGCTGGCACTTGTCACCATATCCCCTGACTTATAGTAGCTGGCACTTGACACCATATCCCCTGACTTATAGTAGCTGGCACTTGACACCATATCCCCTGACTCACAGTAGCTGGCACTTGACACCATATCCCCTGACTTATAGTAGCTGGCACTTGTCACCATATCCCCTGACTCACAGTAGCTGGCTCTTGTCACCATATCCCCTGACTCACAGTAGCTGGCCTTTGACACCATATTCCTTGACTAACAGTTTTTGGCACTTGACAGCATTCCACTCACTCACAGTTGCTGGTACTTGACACGCTTTCCTCTCATACGCATTGGAATGCACTTTACACCATATATTCTCACTCACAGTAGTTGGCACTAGTCACCATTTCTTCGCATACACAATAGCAAGATCACCATATATTCTCACCCACTGCAGTTCACACCTGACACCTTGCCTTCTCATATTCCATAGAAAGTACTTGACACCATACCTTTTCACACACAACAGCCTGCAATTGACACAATATTTTCAATTCAATAGCAGGCACTTCACACCAGATATTCTCCTTAAAAAAACAAACACTTGATCCTTTACCCTCTCACTCACAATAGCATATACTTAACACCATATATTATATAACACAATAGCAATCACATTACATCATACCCTTTCACTCACATAAGAATACACCTGACACTATTCTCTCACTCACACAAGAGAACATACTTGACACCGTACGCTCTCTCTCTCACACAAAAATACACTTGACACCATACCAACTCACTCATTAGCAGGTACTTGACACAATACCCTCTCACTCACAATAGCTTTTACTTGTCACTATACACTGTAACTCACAATAACAGACACTTGACACCATACTCCTCTCACTCACAATAGCAAGCTCTTGACAACATACCCACTCACTTCCAGTTGCTGGTACTTGACAACATTCACTCTCACTCACAAAGGATGCACTAGTGTGTTTGTGTATAACTATTCCTGTACCAGTCTTAACACTACTGTGCTTGTGTATAACTATTCCTGTACCAGTCTTAACACTACTGTGCTTGTGTATAACTATACCTGTACCAGTCTTAACACTACTGTGCTTGTGTATAACTATTCCTGTACCAGTCTTAACACTAGTGTGCTTGTGTATAACTATTCCTGTACCAGTCTTAACACTACTGTGCTTGTGTATAACTATTCCAGTACCAAGTCTTAACAGTTGGATGTTTATTTATTAGTATATAAGGACTTCGACTTAGCACTAGAGTAACTTTAATTTGATTTAATAAATGGTTTACTTAAAGTAATTTTTCACTGTTGTTTGAGTATCATGATTAACATATGTATAACTTAAAAATTTTTGTGTTTGTATGTCTTGATATAAGCATGATTAGGTTGTTCCCTTGTGATTACTAAGATGCAACATAACATGTACTTGTGAGTAACTATCCTGTTTTAACATTACCGTGAATGAATTCCCATGATCTTGTACCATAACATGTACTGTTCTCAGTATTGTAAGTTGGTTAAAAGAGAGAACTGTATGGTCTGTCCTTATTTGAAAGGTCATTACTTGTTGACTAATGTAAATATTGTCGATCTTAGATCTCTAGCTGTTGAGCATGGTCATGGAGGAGCCGGTCGGCCGAGCGGACAGCACGCTGGACTTGTGGTCCTGTGGTCCCGGGGTCGATCCCGGGCGCCGGCGAGAAACAATGGGCTGAGTTTCTTTCACCCTATGCTCCTGTTACCTAGCAGTAAAATGGGTACCTGGGTGTTAGTCAGCTGTCACGGGCTGCTTCCTGGGGGTGGAGGCCTGGTCGAGGACCGGGCCACGGGGGACACTAAAAAAGCCCCGAAATCATCTCAAGATAAGATGGTTAGTTGGCTTCAGCTAGCCGTGGTTATTGAGCTGTGTGTATATTGTTAGCTGGCCTCGCCTAACCATGGTTATTGACCTGTGTGTACATGGTTAGTTGGGCTCAGTCAGCCCTGGTTGTTGAGCTATGTGTTCATGGTTAGCTTGCCTCAGCTTGCCCTAGATGAGCTGTGTGTCCATGGTTAGTTGACCTCAGCTAGTTCTGGTTGATCTGTTGTGTGTTCATGGACAACCCATCTTCCTGTTTAGATAGCAGTGGTTGTAACTATGTGCACAGTAGTACAAACATTGATGTACTAAGCAATTGGACAGTAGAATTTGGTACTATTCACTCTATATATTCCGAAAAAAATTATGCTGAAAAACAAACTTAAATATTCCGAGGCCTAGTATAGAACACATATGTACTATATTGTGCCTCAGGTAGCATGTATTAGGCCTATGGAGGTTAAGTTAGGGTAGGTTAGCTTGTCTTTGCAACATAAATACAAAATCTATTCCGGTTTGGCCAAATTAGTAGAAATTTGTACTTTCTAATTGCGTTGTTCGTTTGTATATGTACTATGGTCCTAATCATTATTATAAGTACTACCAAAACAGGAGGATAAGCTGTCATGGTCAGTTGGTATCAGCAAGTCTGGTTGATCTGTTGTGTGTTCATGGCCAGTTAGCATCAGATATCTACAGTTAATGAGTTGTATGGTCCATGGCTACTTGACATCAGTTAGCTCTGTACTCTGCTGGTGATTATAGAGCAGAGGACGATATGTGTTTATCACTGATATTTAACAATGTGTTTAACATGTTATTCAATATACTTTTGTTTTTATTTTTCAGAGGATCTGATTTTTATATATTATTTATATAGGTCAACAAGTTAGTAATATAAGCCAATATATTTTGGTCAATATGTTTCCCGACCCAATTTAAAATTTTAATATTGATAATGTTTTAATTAAATTATTATAATGACACATTTTATTCAAGAAATGCCTTAATATAGTTCCTGTTGCATTTATGAAATTGCACATGCCTGCATTTTGAAATATGTTTTCTATTGTCAGAGTTTATTTTTTTGCACTGAATCTAAATTACGTCACAGAGCTGAACTAAAATATTGCAAAGGTTTCGCTCAATCAGCTTAGATTTTTCACCTATTCCAGTATCTGATAAAACCTTGTCTTTAGGTTAAAATTCTCAACTGCAATATACATCAATGTGTAACAAAAGTTGTCTTCAATCATTTTGGTTTGTGTTTTGTAGTGGTAAGGTCAGCGGGCTAACATGTTAATGTGCCGTCGTCTCTGGTACCTTCCTTACATAGTAGGAATATCTTGGTGGAACCTGACCCCCTTGTTTCTCACTCTAGTCAACAACAGTTCCCAGGGAAATAATTCATATACGATCTGAAAAAAATGAATTATACTGACATCAATGCTCCCAGACTTGATACTCTTTATCAGTTCTTCAACATCCATGCTTCCAGACTTAATACTCTTTATCAGTTCTTCAACATCCATGCTTCCAGACTTAATACTCTCTATCAGTTCTTCAACATCCATGCTTCCAGACTTAATACTCTTTATCAGTTCTTCACATCCATGCTTCCAGACTTAATACTCTCTATCAGTTCTTCAACAAAGTGCACGAATTCTGAAATTCGGCGGTTCCAGGAAAATTATTCACTTCTGAGTTGAAGGTTTGCCTTGCATTCCTCTCCGTCTCACTCATTACTCTTTCCTACTGTCGTCCTTTCTCAGAACCATCATAAATTCCTGCATACAATTTAGCATCACTTTAACATGAACATTTATGTTCTATGAAACAAACATGAACATTATGTTCTATGAAAACAAAAGATAGACTTTCTTTATTCTTGGTCTTGATTCTTTTTCCATCAATTAAAGTTTGATATAAAGAGGTGGCAGCAAAATTTGAGGAGGACTGACTAGAGAAGAGCAGCCACATTGTGTGAGGCAGAGTGAAGGGCTTCTGGAGATGGCCTCCACTACATCATAGTGTTTGTCACCTGCTCCACTTTCCCACAAAAACAACCCGGGTATTTGGACTAGCCTCCCTGCATTCATATTATTACAGACATAAACAAAACTGAATAGGTAGGCTTATATCTGAATAAAATTAGATTACGAGAAAATTTGAGCTGATCATAGGTAACGGAATACAGATTTGAATTCAACTCTTTGAAAATATACAGAATCTGTCTACAAAAACTTTACAGCAATAATGACGCAGGCTTGTGCATTATCAATCATGCATATGTATTATTTAAAAGAGTATTAGCAACATAACATCCTGTCCTCAGTTTAGGCAAGGGATGTTGTCGATCCTCTCATAGGTTAGTTAGATTAATTGAACACAGTTATATTATACAATAAACAAGGATTAGTCTGTATCATCAACAATCATCAAGTGGTAAGTAGATTCACCTCAGGTTTTTAAAATAATTAATATTAATTTCACCAATGATATATTTAGGCAAAACTGAATGTAATGTGAAACTTTCCATCATTGTCCTGCATAGTAGTGCTGGATACAACGGAACTATTGTAGAATCAGGTAATATTTAGCTTGTTTGCTTATCACGTGACTGTTTGATTATATTTAATGTAAACTTATATTTAAGTAGAGTTTTGAACATATGTATCTTGCCAGATGGTCACACTGTTACCAGTCGTGGAGTTATGTGTAACTCTCCAGATGGTGACACTGTTACCAATCGTGGAGTTATGTGTCCTCCAGATGGTGACACTGTTACCAGTCGTGGAGTTATGTGTAACTCTCCAGATGGTCACACTGTTACCAGTCGTGGAGTTATGTGTCACACTATATATAATGTTGCTGTGTGAGTTTTTTCTTAAATTATCACATTTATTACCTTAGACTTTAATGAACAAAATTCTTAAAAACTCTTGTTTACTCTTTCGTAAGCTGAAAAGGAAATAAAATAATAGACAAACATTTTGTTCACCAAAGGAATTTGAGGAATTTCCTTAACTAGTTATCACATTTCTAACTAATTTGGGAAGTTTACAATATTTGCCTCACACAACACCATTCATTATAAAAGTACAGAAAAATACAAAATTATGATTTCTAATGTTATTTGTGATTTCGAGATGTTACTTTGGCACGGTTTTCATTACACATATTTGTGAAATACATGTCAGAAATAATAAATAATTAATCAAAATTTTTTTTAATAATCCCTTATTGAAACAAGAAAATAACACTGACCTAATTTTTAATTGATAGAATAACTAGAACGTTTAAAATTGCATGAATATATATATATATATATATATATATATATAATATATATATATATATGCAAACAAGCCTGAATGGTCCCCAGGACTAGATACAACTGAAAACTCACACCCCAGAAGTGACTCGAACCCATACTCCCAGGAGCACGCAACTGTATGTACAGGGACGCCTTAAAACCACTTGACCATCACGACCGGACATAAGGAAGTGATAGCCGAGGCTATATGAACCACTTCCCGCCGGCACTCGGATGGTAATCTTGGGCATAGCATTTTATCAAATCACCTCATTTTTTGGGGCAACACGTGAGGAACACAAATGCAAACAAGCCTGAATGGTCCCCAGGACTAGATACAGCTGAAAACTCACACCCCAGAAGTGACTCGAACCCATACTCCCAGGAGCAACGCAACTGGTATGTACTGATTAAGGCGTCCCTGTCATACCAGTTGCGTTGCTCCTGGCAGTATGGGTTCGAGTCACTTCTGGGGTGTGAGTTTTCAGTTGTATCTAGTCCTGGGGACCATTCAGGCTTGTTTGCATTTGTGTTCCTCACGTGTTGCCCCAAAAAATGAGGTGATTTGATAAAATGCTATGCCCAAGATTACCATCCGAGTGCCGGCGGGGAAGTGGTTCATATAGCCTCGGCTATCACTTCCTTATGTCCGGTCGTGATGGTCAAGTGGTTTAAGGCGTCCCCTGTACATACCAGTTGCGTTGCTCCTGGGAGTATGGGTTCGAGTCACTTCTAGGGTGTGAGTTTTCAGTTATATATATATATATATATTATATATATATATATATATATATATATATATATATATATATATAATATATATATATGTTATTAAATATGACCGAAAAGTAAGTAATATAATAATTCTAACACGAATTTTCTCGATTTCCTTATGTTTCATTTTACTGGTGACGGTAAATGAAAAATCAATTCTCAAAATTCATTTTTTATTTCTAGTCTTTTTAGTATAGTTCCTCAATAGACTAGAAATAAAAATGAATTTTGGAGAATTGATTTTTCATTTACCGTCACCAGTAAAAAGAAACATAAGGAAAATCGAGAAATTCGTGTTAGAATTATTAATCTTACTTTTTTGGTCATATTAATAACATATGTCTACAGGAAAGATTGCTACCAAAATATACTATAATATATATATATATATATTATATATATATCTATAATATATATATATTATATATATATATTTATATATATATATATATATATCTATCTATATATATATATTCTATATATATTTAATGTGATGAGAAATGTAGGTGTTAAGGCAGTCTTCTCTATGGCTGGTGTAAGTGCCAATCATATTAGAAAAAAAGAGAAAAACAAAATGTTGACTGCTTGTCGGGTGCCTTCCTGTGGTAAAGTGAGAGGGAAAAAACACGCAAAACAAATCTTATGAATAATGAAACTTTAATTTACTTTAAACAAACACAAACAAAATAAAGATAATCCCTTAGCTATGTACAGTGCTGATCAAAACAAAGACAAAATACAATATAAAATACAATAATGATTACGTTACTCTACAATAAGCAAGCCAAAAATTAGTTAAAGGTGCTAAGAATATTGGCTGGCTGACACCTCCACTAGTATACAGGATGTATGCTGAGATAGAAGCATCATCTCTAGAGCACGAGAATATTCTGAGGCCAACTGCTCATGCAAGACAATATATATGCGATGCAGAGGGCGCGGAAGTCGCGTGTAGTCGTTGATTCACCAATGGGAGAGCGTTGGCTTGAAGTGGTAGTTGGTGATCAACGAGGGTGGTGCGGCGACAGTGAGGAGGGGGGTGAAGAGTGAGTGTACCTCCCTATAGAGACGTCTGTTATTCCACTTCTATAATATTCTTGAATGTGGTATCTTGATGTTGCAGACGTCTAGAAGTAACGAGATGTAGGAAAGAGCAGGCTTGATCTCTTTTGAAAGAGATTACTGTCACAATATATATATATATATATATATATATATATATATATATATATATATATATATATATATATATATATATATATATAATATATATATATATATATATATATATATATATATATATATATATATATATATATATATATATTAGTATATTTTGGTAGCAGTCTTTCCTGTAGACATATATTATTAAATATGGCCGAAAAAGTAAGATTAATAATTCTAACACGAATTTTCTCGATCCTCCTTATGTTTCTTTTTACTGTTGATGATAAATGAAAAATTAATTCTCCAAAATTTATTTTTATTTCTAGTCTGATGCGACACTTTTATTTCTAGTCGAGCGTGTTTCGTAAAACTTATTACATTTTCAAAGACTTTAGTTTACACACACACAACAACTATAACTGAATAGAGCTAAAACATCTTTGATTTTATATACCTGCATTTGGGTGAGGTGACATGTTACAATAGTATTTGGATGAGGTGAAAACAGATTTTCAACACAAGCCAGAACGGGGTATAGAACGGGGTAAAGAATCGGGGTATAGAGTCGGGTATGAGCAAAAGGGAAGGATGGAAGTAACTGCAGAGGGCCTATTGACCCATATTTCTTGATGCTTCTATATTGGAGCGGAGTCTTGAAGTGGGTAGAATATAGTTGTGCATTAATTGGTTGTTGATTGCTGGTGTTGACTTCTTGATGTGTAGTGCCTCGCAGATGGCAAGCCACCTGCTGTCGCTTTATCTATCGATGATTTCTGTGTTGTTTGCTAAGATTTCTCTGGTGATGGTTTGGTTGTGGGAAGAGAGTACAGAACCGGTTCGAATATGCCCACATTATGGTCATCTTCGAAACGGATGACAGATTATTTGGTCATGTTTGTACCGGATAACGAGAGTTAACCAGTGGATTCATTAAATACACTGATACTAGTGCAATTTATACAATAACAGTACACCGCTAGTCAAAGACTGGCTGAGTAGCCTCGAGCTAACCACACAAGCCCCTCAGCACAGCCTCATCAGCAGTTTCATGGTCACCCATCAATTTCGTGGAGTGTTATTTCGTAAAGTGACAGCGCTTATTTTGAAGCCAGCCAAATTGGTGGCTGCGCCCTCGCAAGATTATCCACGAACATTTTTGGTTTTAATTTCACTAGATATTATCCACGAATTTTGTGGTGTTAATTTCGAGAGAGATTGTCCACGAATTTTGTGGTGCTAATTTCGTGAAGTTATTAATAAGATTTATTTATACTAGATATTACAAGAAGTTTCAGAGGCTATTAAGAGGCTGTCATTAATAATTGTGCATGTTCTCTTAAATAATGAATTATTTAATATAAATTGCACTAGTGTTCACAATACAATATTTACTAATTGCCAACCCTCACCAGGGTAGGATATTTACATTGACTATTGTTTATTGATAACCTAGTCCCATATTAAGTCTGATCACCTCACCGACATCGGTATCCTTGTCGGTACAGACTACTACCATCGATTCATCGGTAGCCCTACTAAATATCAGGGCATAACCATGTTAAATTCTGCAGGAGGCAAATTATTTTCAGGCCTAGTATTAAGCCTGAGGAGACCTATGTCTGCAGATAAATTATACCAGTAGAAATCTAATTTGTCAGCTGATTATATCTCCAGTAACATTATGCTAAGGAGATTACAGCTGAATATAGCAAAAGAGGTTGATCTTAATATCATCATTTAAAGCTGAAGATAAGTTCATGAGGCTTCAGTGGCAAATCAGTGAACAGTAGCCTAAACAGCTACAAGTCACTGCGACCAATGTCGCTGAACCCACTGCAGTCTCAGAACCATACTTGACTTTAATGATGGACTATTCAATCCTCTGAATCAACTAACTAAATTAAACCCCAATTAATCCGACGACTGATTTTGACACATTTATTATTTAATGAAAATAAATTCAATGGGCCTCAGTGTATATATCAGTGACCAGTTACCTGAACAAGCTTTAAGTTATATCTAACATCACTGATCTCACTGCAGTCCCTGGATCATACTTGACTGTAGTACTTGATCACATTCAGTCCTCTGGGTTAAACAATATGTAAATAGGCTTTAATTTTATCCTTCCAAGAGTTAACAGGGAAATGAAATTGCATTAGACTTCTAACCCCTGCAACTCTACTACAGGACATCCCTCCTTTACGAACAGATGCACAAATGTGTGATTACTAATTATTAATATCAAATTAATCTAATAATTAGAAAGAGGAGTATCTGTGTTCGTCTGTTTTAAATAGGACTTTAAACAGGACCCATGAGCAGCCCCCCAGGGAATTATGTCGGAAAACCCGACACCATTTAATAATAATAAATACAATAAGCAGATAATATTTCTGCGTTTGTATATATATATAAATTCTCCCATAGCAGATGTGGTGTAGTGGAATTTTCAGTCAATATAAAATGAGATATCATTGTCACATAGCACTATAAATTCACCAGCTGTTGGTGAAATTCATTCATGTTGGGAATTATTAATACAGTAGTCTATGAACTTATAACATCATAAAAACATCTCATTTGAATTAACTTAATTATCAGTATCAAAATAGAGTAAATGTGACCCTTCGATTGACATCTGGACAAGGAGAGCCAAGGCGTCAGTGGTGAAGGAGGTCAGCTATTGTTAAAGATGGAGTCGCTGGGGCAAATTCAACTCCTATAATTCTCTCATGGACGAAATGTTATCGAGATCAAATTAGTACTTCTTCCATCATCAACACGCAGTCAACATCTAAACAAGGGAAGTGTCTTACCGAAACCCGTTTATCTAATCATTTCTGGCCAATTAATGTTAGTTAGATATAGGGCGAGCCGGTTAGCACGAGAAACAACATCTAATTACAGGGAATTAATCCTAGGTCCTTATCTAATATATTGTATTTTCTCTGATATAGCTGTCATATATTAGGATTCCAGTTTTACAGCTAGTGCCCATTTGACACGAACAGAGAAGAAGAATCAAGAATTAATCTTGGTACATCAGTTACTTGGGGTGTTGGAAGCTAGCCTCGCACGAGGAATATTTAGTGTCTACATCCTAGTTATACCTGGTAAACTAGGCCTACCATACAATAAAATAAGACCTCCAAAATTTATTTAATATATGTAGTTTAATACTGTAGTTTGATTGATTTCATATATATATATTTAATATAAACCTCCCCCTAATGTGTAAGAAGACGTTTTGTGAGAATATTGCAGAAATACAGTTCGCTAACATCATACAAATTGCTATCGAAATATATAAATTAATGTAAATATAAAATCTATAAATTCATATAAATTAAATAAATATAAATCTCACAGGTGTGTACCTACAACACTAATTACGTTACACACAGAATTTACAATAGTGTGATGCATTAAATGAATCAAATCCAGGACGTAAGTTCGAATCCTCGTCACGGCCCTTGTGGATTTGCTCATTTCATGCATCACACTATTGTAATTTCTGTGTGTAATGAATTAGGGCAAACAGGAAGAACGGCCTATTGACATAGCTCGAGTGCATGGGGGAATTGTGTAAAACCCTGGTTTGTGTCTCAGAGAGGCTGCAGGGTCCAAATAAGTTCACTAAAACTTCTGGTTTCAATTCTTTTGATCATGTCGTAGCTCAGTCGATTAAGGCAGCGTCTGGGATGCTCCCAAACGTAGGTTCGAATCCTCGTCACGGCCCTTGTGGATTTGCTCATTTCATGCATCACACTATTGTAATTTCTGTGTGTAATGAAGTAATGGCGAACAGGAAGAACGGCCTATTGACATAGCTCGAGTGCATGGGGGAATTGTGTAAAGCCCTGGTTTGTGTCTCAGAGAGGCTGCAGGGTCCAAATAAGTTCAGTAGAACTTCTGGTTTCAATTCTTTTGACCATGTCGTAGCTCAGTCGATTAAGGCAGCGTCTGGGATGGTCTCTGACGTAGGTTCGAATCCTCCTCACGGCCCTTGTGGATTTGTTCACTAATTACGTTAATTACTGTCTTCTGGACATTCAATCAAAAGCAGAGTAATTTACAATAAATCAAGATCAGTCAACACAGACACTCCGGCAATCAAGCACTGCTTAACGAAGAGATTTTTTCAAAACATTGGGTAATTAGCAATCAGTGAGTAACTGCACTAATTACTATTGAACAGACAGTTAATCAACTCACAAAGAATTACATTAACACTCAGCTGATCACTTAGATCGCTTGACAACCAAGGATTAGTAAACACATTGCTAATTACTTTACACTTCACTTATGACGTTAATTAGTAACACTAATTACAATTCACTGACTATTTAACTATTAATTCACAAATTTATACAACACAGGGCCACGTGGACAGAGAAAGTAGCAATACAGTGCTTAACTTCAGCACTTAATGACACAACATAACACTGTCAAATTAAATAAATGACAATCAATAATCATAAAGAGAAATAACTTGTAATCACCCACTTACTTTACAATCTAGTTTTCCTCTGGAACGAGATTAAAAAGATCACATACATGGAATGGATAGGCATAGTGATGGTGTATATTAAACCGCACAAAATACACAATGAAATAAATCTCAGAATAATAATCTAAATGTGGTAAACGTGTAAAATGCACTCACACAGGCCAAGCTACGGTGATCACTCAGATACACGGTACTTGCCTCACTTTTATGTGCTTCTTCGATCTGTGTAACTCTCTTGATGCAGGCTGCTGAGAAACGGCAGTATGGCTGACTTGAATTCAGCACAAGGAATATGCACCTCTTGATAATAATACAATAATTAAGTAAGGAGTACTCACTTTGATAACCGGCTTACATTCAAACAATCTCTATCTCTCACACTCAGTAGGCCTCTGCTGTTGATTGAAAATCAAACACCAACACAGACTGCATGTGGTTCCTTGGCACAGAAACATGTGTGGGGCGTGAGGTGGAGTAGCATGGCTCACAAGATGCTGGGGAAGTCGTGCGGGCAATGTAGCCTCTGAGTCGTAAGGACTAGAACTGTTTGCCACAAG
>WNGS01166976.1:255313-267558 GCA_020271785.1 Procambarus virginalis | reverse complement strand
ACTTGTAACTGAGTAAGTAAAGATAACACATTTACCGAACTCTAGCTCATGTTCCCCCGCCTTAGTTTTACTAATACATCTTCTTTAGTATCCAATCATTTTCTTCGAGTTTTAAAACATAGCTATTTCAGACATATTAAAATACAATAATTAAGTTTAACGAACTCCAGCTCCTGTCCCCTGCCTTAGCTCTCTCCCGTATCTTCGTTAATAACCCATCAATTTTCCTGAAATTTTTACCCTCTGTATTTCAGACCCAGTAAATAAGATCAAAACAGTTAACGAGCTCCTGCTCTCGTCCCCCACCCTATTTCCCTCATATGTCTTCGTTAATATACTATCAATTCCCCCGGAAATTTATACCCCCTGTATTTCAGACGCAGTAAATATGATCCAAATAATTATCAAACTCTAGCTCTTGTCTCCTCTTAGTTCATTTATACAAGTTCCTTATTATCAGATCAAACCCCCCTAGATTTAAGATCACTATTTCTATCATAGTAAAATGTTTATCAGGACGTTAACCGAGCTCCAATTCCCGTCCTCCGATTCTTTTAGTTCATCAAATTAGTTCAGATGAAGGCCTTCTCCAGTCTATCAAAGTCAACAACAACATTACCATTAATACCCTTTACCTTCTCATCTCTTACTCACCCCCTCCCTTAACTCCCCAAATTATCAAAACCTTCAATAATCGTACTGTATTCTCATAATGTTCTCTACAAATTCCCTTTATGTTCTTCACATGTTCATTGTCCATTCTTTGTATTCCCTATTCTCCTTTTCATGTGTTCTGTAAGTTCATAATCCCAGCATGTTCACTGTATTTATCAGCTTTTCTTACATGTTTTTGTGTGTTCCCCCATATGTTCACTCTGTTCATTCCCTTACTTAGTCTCAATTCTTTACGTTCTTTGTTTCTTTAAACCAATTATTTCTTCCATTCAGTATCTAGTTCCTTGTCAAATATTATCAACCGCAATACAGTTCCCCAATAAATGTAGTCAGTCATCCAGTTTTATTTGCAAAACTACATCAAATTAATTCTCATAGTCACCATAATATTCTTACCATCACTGTTCTTAACTAAAATAACCTTTCTCTTAGCTAAAAGTAGTCAAAGGAAACTTTCCAACACTGTTTATAACTAACTTTATCCATCGTCAATCAACTAAAAATAATAACTTTCATCATTTCTTATCTAAACTTATTCCCCAGTCAACAGAAAATAACCGTGTTCATCATGTTTCATTGTCATTTCCTAACTAAAATTATCCATCAATCAACAGAAAAAGTCATGTTCATCATATTTTTGTTCCTTAACTAAAATCTTTCGCCAATCAACTAAAAACATAGTCACTTTCGCCATTTCTCAAAGAAAGTTATTCATTATTCAACTGAAAATAACCATGTTCATCATATTTTCTTGTCGTTTCCAAACTAAAATTATCCGTCAATCAACTGAAAATAGCCGCGTTCATCATTTTGTCATGTGCAGCTTCGCTCAATACTTCTTAGAGTAGAAAATTAGTCTAATGGAACAGCGTTCTACACTTTTGTAACTAACAGTATACTTCAATGAGTAAGAAAAATAGTCAAAGACGCTCTTCAAGACATCAAAGACATCCTTTGAGACATCAAAGTTACTCTTCGAGATATCAAAGTTACTCTTCGAGATATCAAAGTTACTCTTAGAGACATCAAGGCCACACTCAGATACACCCCAAGCTACTCTTCGAGATATTAAAGACACTCTTCGAGACATCAAAATTACTCTTCGAGACATCAAAGTTACTCTTCGAGACATCAAATTACTCTTCGAGACATCAAAGTTACTCTTCGANAACACCTAAGTTGACTCACCTCATGTGATCAAATAGAGGTTTATAGCTAGTGCATATATTCCCAGCACTAATATTATTTTACTTGTTATTTTAGTCACTTCTCCTCCCTTTAACGTAATCCAGTTTTATGTTAGTTATTTTTTCACTTGTTGTTCTGCACCATTAAGCCAGATTTTGCCTTTATTTCAATTTGTTTCTTAGTGTTATTAAAGAGCATTGTTTATTGTGGCCTGGCCTTAACATCTGCCAGTGGAAGACTGCCGACCACCATACTCCACTACTTTACAGTCACAATATATATTATATATATATATAATATATATATATAATATATATATATATATATATATTATATATAAATATATTATATATATATATATATATATGTCGTACCTAGTAGCCAGAACGCACTTCTCAGCCTACTATGCAAGGCCCGATTTGCCTAATAAGCCAAGTTTTTATGAATTAATATATTTTCTCTATTTTTTTTTCTCGTGAAATGATAAAGCTATCCATTTCATTATGTATGAGGTCAATTTTTTTTATTGGAGTTAAAATTAACGTAGTTATATGACCGAACCTAACCAACCCTACCTAACCTAACCTAACCTATCTTTATAGGTTAGGTTAGGTTAGGTAGCCGAAAAAGTTAGGTTAGGATAGGTTAGGTAGGTTAGGTAGTCGAAAAACAATTAATTCAGGAAAACTTGGCTTATTAGGCAAATCAGGACTTGCATAGTTCTGATTTGAGAGGGAACGAGATAGAGAGAGGGGAACTCATTGGGAAAACTAGAGACCCAAGAGCGGTAATTTCATTTTCCAGCGCTTGAGTGTCGCTGTTCAGAGGGGAAATGCGTGCTGTATCTTGGGAACACACCCGACCTCTGAAGAGCTGGACGAGGTCTTCAAACACTGATTGGTATATTGTTATATAAGTGTGTGTTTTCTGTAAACTGTAGCATTGCAATAAAATCAAATAAAAAATATTAAAAATAACAATAGGGGTGGTAGGAGAGGAAAAGATTAAAGTATTCAGTGAGAATCCACAAGGTCTTCTCTCAACACTATTTATTTTATTTTCTTCTTCGAGGATGTGGGTCCCATTAATTAAACCAGTGGTGGTACACCTAAATATATTATATATATATATATATATATATATATATATATATATATATATATATATATATATATATATATGTATATGTATGTCGTACCTAGTAGCCAGAATGCACTTCTCAGCCTACTATGCAAGGGCCGATTTGCCTAATAAGCCAAGTTTTCATGAATTAATATATTTCTCTAATTTTTTTCTTATGAAACGATAAACCTACCCATTTCATTATGTGTGAGGTAAATTTTTTTTTATTGGAGTTAAAATTAACGTAGATATATGACCGAACCTAACCAACCCTACCTAACCTAACCTAACCTATCTTTATAGGTTAGGTTCGGTTAGGTAGCCGAAAAAGTTAGGTTAGGTTAGGTAGGTTAGGTAGTCGAAAAACAATTAATTCATGAAAACTTGGCTTATTAGGCAAATCGGGCCTTGCATAGTAGGCTGAGAAGTGCGTTCTGGCTACTAGGTACGACATGTATATATATATATGTTGTACCTAGTAGCAAGAACGTCGTATTCGGCCTACTATGCAAGGCCCAATTTGCCTAATAAGCCAAGTTTTCCTGAGTTTATATACTTTTCTAATTGTTTTCTTATGAAATGATAAATCTGCCCATTTCATTATGTATAAGTTAATTTGTTTAAATTTGAATTAAAACTAACGTAGATATATGACCGAACCTAACCAACCCTACCTAACCTAACTTGACCTATCTAAACCTAACCTAAACTAACCTAACCTATCTAAACCTAACCTAAACTAACACAACTACATCAGTAATTTATGTTATTAATATAATATAATAATTCAATGAAACTAATTGGAAACAATTTATGAAAATAAAGAAAATCACTCGGTCTTATTAGGCAAATTGGGCCTTGCATAGTAGGCCGAGAAATGCATTCTGGCTACTAGGTACGATATATATATATATATATATATATATATATATATATATATATATATATATACCTAGAAGGGGTACCACCTCTGGTGCAAGTGTAGGGACCCATAGCCTCGGAGAAGAAAATAAAGAGTACTCAGAGAAGACCTTGTGGATCCTCACTGAACACTTTGATATTTTTCTTCTCCTACCACCCCTATTCTTTTGGTATGTGTGTATATTTATCTAACTTTATTTGAAAATGTCATTACACAAAAAAGTTACAGTATTGATTACATGCAGGGTACAAGGCTGCTTGTCACAAGTTGAAAAGCTCCTCCAGCTCCTCAGATGGCGGGCAGGAACCATGGATGCAGTGAGCATTTCCTCTCTGGATTGCCACACTGAGGCGCTGAAAAAGAAAACTGGCAGCTCTAGGGTCTCTAGTTGTTTCGATTAGCTTAGACCCCAACTCCTTCAAAAAGCTAGCAGCACTTTTACCCCAGGCACCAAGTGTCTCTGAGGCAATGGGGACAAAATTGTAGTGGTGCTCAAGGTCTCTGTATTTACGTGACTTGGCCGCTTCCCGGTGATTGGCAGCTCCTCCTGCTTGAGTAGCACTGAAGTCAACATAGGTATTGGCTAAAGTTGAGACGCAAGTGTAGTCCCACACCAACTGTCTACCATTCTTCCAGGGGTTCACCGTGATTCCATCTGGGCGACCGACAGGCTCATTAGAGTTGTGGGACATTAGGTACCGGGGCTCTCTCTCTGCTGGACAGCCGGCTGTGGTAAGGCTTCTCTTAATAATGTCATTGACCTCGCCGTGTCTTGCATGCCATCCTCCTGTCCTTTGGCAGAGAAGGCCATGCCGTCCGTACCTGTCGGCCTCTGCCTCGCCGCAAATACACCTGTATTCGGTGTGGATTGGGGCAGCGAGACGGAGAGCCACGGCAATTCGAAGGGCCTGCGGTGTGAGACGAGTGCCGGTTGCTGACATTGGGATTGCTATTAGGAAATCACCTGCATGGGGAGCTGCTACTGCTCTAAGTCGGGCAGTGTCATGTGGTGTTGTCGCAGCTTCTAGCAAAGTCGCAGCTTCTTGGTCGGCAATGGGGCGATCCCAGCTGGATTGCTTATGGGCTTCAGAAGGCAGTGGTTGGGGTGCTGGTCCTGCGAGAGAGACCCATTTGGTTGTGCAGTCTGTGAAGCTGGGATCATGTACCCCTGCCTGTTGAACTAGGTGCTCAGGTAGGATTTCCTTCACCAAGTTGTCAGACCCCACTGAAGAGGACAGGAACGCTGGTACAGCAATTTGTGTTGCTGTGCGCACGCCAAGGCCCCGAGTCTGACAGGAAGGGAGGCCTGTTTCCACTGCGAGTTGCTGAGGGAAAGATTGAGGGCTTTTTCTAGTGTTGATTTCAGCAAGCTGTCGTACTCTTCTAATTTAATATTGTTGAAAGATGGCGAACATCTTAGAAAGTAGGTCAGCCTGGGGAGGGACAAGCATCTGGTGATGAGGTAAAGTGCATCATGAGCATCGATGTCTTCAATCCTCTCGTTCATTCTCTTCAGGTCAGTGATCTTCTTACCAAGGACCTCGTCGATGGCATTCCTTCCAAGAGGAGCACCTAGGAGTGTGCTGTCCTCAGGGTTGGTTGTATGAATGTCAGGCAAAAACCTTTATTTGCTCTATTATGTGCTGGTTGGTGGAGGTTATTTCGCACTTGGAAGGGTTCAGGGTGAGTCCTAGACTTGCTCCTTGCTCCTGAATTATTCTTATGTCGTCCAAGAGTGCGTCTGGGGAGCCGGCTAGAGTACCATCGTCTAAGAACCAAATGTTGAGCTCACTGGACAGGTTATCGGTGACTTCCTTGATGACTAGGCAGAAAAGAAAAGGAGCAAGGGGGTCACCCTGTTGGACACCTTCTTGTGATTCGATTTCATGTTCCCCAAAGAGCAGAGTTAGATTCTTGCTGTAGCATGAGTTTACAAACGGGTAGAGGGAAGGAAAAAGGCGATGAACCGCATTGAGTACTGCATCCCTTCTAACCAGATTGAAGGCATTTTTGAAGTCCAGCTTTATCAGAGCTTTTTCATCCGTAATGTTGGCAATGTAGGCTCTAGCTGCATGAGCCGCTGCCTCACACCCTTGGGGAATGCCAAACCCAAGCTGTTTTGGCTTCAGCATGTCATATATATATATATATATATATATATATATATATATATATATATATATATATATATATATATATATATAATATATATATATATATATATATATATATATATGTCGTACCTAGTAGCCAGAACGCACTTCTCAGCCTACTATGCAGGCCCGATTTGCTTAATAGGCCAAGTTTTCATGAATTATTTGTTTTTCGACTACCTAACCTACCTAACCTAACCTAACCTAACTTTTTCGGCTACCTAACCTAACCTAACCTATAGAGATAGGTTACGTTAGGTTAGGTAGGGTTGGTTAGGTTCGGTCATATATTACGTTAATTTTAACTCCAATAAAAATAAATTGACCTCATACATAATGAAATGGGTAGCTTTATCATTCATAAGAAAAAAAATAGAGAAAATATATAATTCAAGAAAACTTGGCTTATTAGGCAAATCGGGCCTTGCATAGTAGGCCAAAAAGTGAGTTCTGGCTACTAGGTACGTATATATATATATATGGTATGTATATATATATATATATATATATATATATATATATATATACATATATATATATATATATATATATATATATATATATATATATATATATATATATATATCTATATATATATATATGTGTGGGTGTGTGTGTGTATAACTAAAAATATAAATGTTCGTTTGTTCAAAATCGCTAATCTCCGAAAGTTCTTCACCGATTGCCTTGAAATTTTCACAAAACGTTCCCTTCGCATCCGAGCGGGTTTTTATATACATACTATATAGATGTCACATCTGTGACGGGAAAAAACATGTTTTTTTTTTTGAAAAGCTGTGTTTTTCGAGTTTTTTCATGTACGGAAAGCTTCGAAACCTCTTTACTGATCACTTTGAAATTTTGACAGAACATTTCATTCGAATTAGCGAGTGTTTTTACATACCTACTATACATATGCCTCACCTGTGACAGGAAAAAACATGTTTTTTTTTTTAAAGAACGCTGTCTGTAGGACGTAAGAGCAACACATATGTAATCTCCGAAAGTCCTTCACTGATTGCTCTGAAATTTTGACACAAAGTTCCATTCGAATACGTGTGTTTTTTATATACTTACTATTTAGATGCCACACCTGTGATTGGTGAAAACATGCGGTTTTTAAAAAACAGCACCATCTGTTGCCCGTAACAACAACACACAATATACAAAATATTTTACGATTCGATTTAAATGTTTCCGATTGCATTGATAAATTAAATTTTCATAGATTTTTATTTATTTTCATTTTGATTTAATTATTTTGTGTCACGTTGCATTGGAATGAGCTGTGTTGTTTACCGTACTGTTCATTTCGTAGTTATAGCTTATTTGTTACTTTTCATTGTATTTTAATCGTTTTGTACCTGTTCTTCTTATTTTCAGTTCAATTGGTGGTGAAATTGAGCTGTGTCGATTGATCTGCGTTTGATTTGAAATATTTCGTTAGCATTTTTTGTTCTTGTTTTGAAAACAAGAAAATTGACAAAACGTTTATTTCACAGCTGCAAATGTACAACCAAAAACTATGAATCCACCGGCTACAACGTTAACTGCTTTCTTCACGTTATGTAAAAATGACGCGTTTGCGAAAACACTGCTGTATTCGGAAGTGCCTACGTATTACACATGGAATGCCAGTAAAAAATCATTTGAACGACGCAAACGAGGAGACCGAGTCGACGGACAATTTGGAATATTCAAAAAAACTACGATAGGCAGACTGTACACCGTGCAGCCCAATCAAGATGAATGCTTCTTTCTTCTCATGATGTTGGTAAATGTGTCTGGTCCAACGTCTTTCCAGCCACTGAGATTTGTCAACGGCGTAACACATGCCACTTTAGGTAGTGCATGTTAAGCTCGGAATTTATTGGAGAACGACCGACACTGGGATGTATGCTTTAATGACGCGTCCAACACGTCACATACAAATCAAATTTATGCATTATTTGCACTTATATTGACCGTCTGCTCTCCTTAAACTCCAACAGAGTTATGGGAGAAATATAAATCGCACATGGCTGAAGATATTATCCGTCGAATATGAAGGAAAATTCAAATATGAACATGGATTTCACAGCAGAAATCTACAATGAAGCGTTGATAATGATTGAAGATTTTACTTAGAATTCGCGAACAAAATTCTAAATAATTTGGAAATGCCATGACCGAATTGATCTGCTGCTGCTTCGTTCAATGTAGAATTGCGTCGTGAACAAAATTACAATCAGTTGCCGTATGTGCAATCAAATATTTCTAAGGTAACGCTTAATCGAAAAGACATTTACAATCAAATAATTCAAACTGTCAATAATGGGTTTGGAGAAATCTTCTTAGAGGCGCCAGGAGGACCTGTAAATCCTTCCTAATTAGATTGATTCTGGCAGCATTTCGATCCCTAAATGGCATAACCTTAGCTCTTGCATTGTCCGGAATAGCTGCGACATTGTTACCAGGTGGAAGAACTGCTACTTCAGCTTTGAAAATGCCATTGAACATGCAATTCATTGAAACTCCCACGTGCAACATTTTCAAAGCATCCGGCATGAGAAAAGTATTGCAGAAATGTAAACTTATCGTTTGGAATGAATGCACAATGGCCCACAAAAAATTGCTCGAGGCTCTTGATCGATCATTATAAGATTTGCGTGGAAACATCAGACCATTTGAGAATGCATTAATATTGCTTGCAGGAGATTTCAGGCAAACATTACCTGCAATTCCTCGATACAAGTACGTCGACACTGTTGAGAAAACAGATGAAGCGGTTAGTTATTCAACAGGATTTTTTAATTCATTTGATCTGCCAGGGATACCATCACACGTACAGCAATTGAAAATCTGCGTGCCAATTATCATGTTGCGAAATATCAATCAGCTAAAGCTTTGCAACGCCACGCACCTTGCCGTAAAAAAAATAATCAGCAACGTCGTCATGGTGGTCTGGTGAAGGATTCCGTGAGAATTAAGAAGTCATTAACGTTACTGGGGGACATATTACTTAATGAGGGTGTTGCTGTGTTGTGGAAAACAGTGTTGATGTTACCTGCTTATGCAGGGTGTAGAGTGCATAGTGAAGTAGAGTATGAGAACCCTCGTTAATGTAATTTTGTCCTAAGACCAGAGAGACACCTGTCGATTGGGAGACAGAAGTGTCGATCATAACTCGTCTGGATTAATAGGCTGTCGGGGGTGACATTAATTAATTGGGAATTACTCACAGAATACTTGACAGGGGTCAAGTGTGTTGTAATTAAGAGCCTTCGAGTTATTGTTGTTGTCAGTTGAGTGTCGTTGTGGCATGATTTTGTTAACGTTATTGAATTGTTGCTGACTGCTGTGGACAGTCAATTAACGTAATTGTTATTGAATTCGATTAGTGTACTTTTACTACTGTTGTTTGTGCCTTGAGAGATAAGTGTTAACGTAAGACTTAGATAGAAGGTTATCAGTGTTATATTACCTACCTAGTTCCTTTTGTTATATAGCAGGGAGGGCTGAGAGTGACAGAGCAAGTTTCTGTTTTCTGTGTGTAATGAAGTAAGGGCGAAGAGGTAGGACAGCTTATTGACAGAGCCCAAGTGCATGGGGGAAGTGTGTAAAAACCATAGTTAGTGTCTCGGAGAGGCTGCAGGATCTGTGTGAGGCCAGTGGAACTCCCTGTTGCAATTCTTTTGACTATGTTGTGGCCTAGTCGATTAGGGCGCATCTGGGAATCTCTCAGATGTAGGTTCGAACCCTCATCACGGCCCTTGTGGATCTGTTCATATGATGCACCACGCCATTGTGATTTCTGTTTGTATTGTCAGAGTCTTCTTAAGAACTCTGTCCTTTACGACATTCCAAGACGACGATGTTCTACTGCGGCTCTCCTCATTTGCTTCTTCTTGAGGTTTTTGCGTTTGTCTTATCTCCTGCATCTGTCGTTGCTCCTCCCTCAGAGCTCCACACAGACTCATTAGTTTCTTCACAACACCTTCCATTATTACTCTGATAGCACAATCGGAGCTCCAGGTAGCACACTGTGAATTCCTTCAAGTTAGGTTAGACGAATGAATGAGTCTGGTTGTATATCAATAGGCCATAAGTGGCCATATTGCCTTGCAATATGGCCACTTATGGCCATATTGCAAGAGCCAATAGGCCCTTGCAATGAAAATGCCGAAGGCCAATAGGCCTTCGGCATTTTCATTGATTCTTATGTTCTAAGCATCGTAAGAATGTTCTATGCACTGCACATTTCCAGTGTCAGGTGAGAATGACGGACTCGTCATTGCCCGTGTTGCTTGGAAAATTTTGTTCCCAGTAGCTGAATCTAAAATAACATCTAAGCATTGTGGAACACACATAAGTATGAGACACTTTTCATTAGACGCCTTCTATACCACACACATATGAGCCCCGGTTTTGTCCCACCACACAAAGAGGCCACACCACAAACACCCCGAGATCTACACACTGACGCTGTGAGGCCATAAGGGCCACAGTGAGGCCACAAGGGTCACAGTGAGGCCATAAGGGCCATAGTGAGGCCATAAGGGCCACAGTGAGGCCATAAGGGTCACAATGAGGCCATAAGGACTACAGTGAGGCCATAAGGGCCACAGTGAGGCCATAAGGGCAAAGTGAGGCCATAAGGGCCACAGTGAGGCCATAAGGGTCACAGGGAGGCCATAAGGGCCACAGTGCGGCCATAAGGGCCACAGTGATGCCATAAGGGTCACAGTGCGGCCATAAGGGCCACAGTGAGGCCATAAGGGTCACAGTGAGGCCATAAGGGTCACAGTGAGGCCATAAGGGCCACAGTGAGGCCATAAGGGGTCACAGTGAGGCCATAAGGGCCACAGTGAGGCCATAAGGGCCACAGTGAGGCCATAAGGGTCACAGTGAGGCCATAAGGGCCACAGTGAGGCCATAAGGGCCACAGTGAGGCCATAAGGGTCACAGTGAGGCATAAGGGCCACAGTGAGGCCATAAGGCCACAGTGAGGCCATAAGGGGTCACAGTGAGGCCATAAGTGGTCACAGTGAGGCCATAAGGGTCACAGTGAGGCCATAAGGGCCACAGTGAGGCCATAAGGGCCACAGTGAGGCATAAGGTCACAGTGAGGCCATAAGGGTCACAGTGAGGCCATAAGGGCCACAGTGAGGCCATAAGGGCCACAGTGAGGCACAAGAGTCACAGTGAGGCCATAAGGGCCACAGTGAGGCCATAAGGGTCACAGTGAGGCCACAGTGAGGCCATAAGGGTCACAGTGAGGCCATAAGGGCCACAATGAGGCCATAAGGGGCCACAGTGAGGCCATAAGGGTCACAGTGAGGCATAAGGGTCACAGTGAGGCCATAAGGGTCACAGTGAGGCCATAAGGGTCACAGTGAGGTTCACAGTGAGGCCATAAGGGTCACAGTGAGGCCATAAGGGCCACAGTGAGGCCATAAGGGCCACAGTGAGGCCATAAGGGTCACAGTGAGGCCATAAGGGTCACAGTGAGGCCATAAGGGTCACAGTGAGGCCATAAGGGTCACAGTGAGGCCACAAGCTCACAGTGAGGCCATAAGGGTCACAGTGAGGCCATAAGGTCACAGTGAGGCCATAAGGGCCACAGTGAGGCCATAAGGGTCACAGTGAGGCCACAAGGGTCACAGTGAGGCATAAGGGGTCACAGTGAGGCCATAAGGGGCCACAGTGAGGCCATAAGGGTCACAGTGAGGCCATAAGGGTCACAGTGAGGCCATAAGGGCCACAGTGAGGCCATAAGGGTCACAGTGAGGCCATAAGGGTCACAGTGAGGCCATAGGGCCACAGTGAGGCCATAAGGGCCACAGTGAGGCCATAAGGTCCACAGTGAGGCCATAAGGGTCACAGTGAGGCCATAAGGGTCACAGTGAGGCCACAAGGGTCACAGTGAGGCCATAAGGGTCACAGTGAGGCCATAAGGGTCACAGTGAGGCCATAAGGGCCACAGTGAGGCCACAAGGGCCACAGTGAGGCCATAAGGGTCACAGTGAGGCCATCCTATAAGGGTCACAGTGAGGCCATAAGGGCCACAGTGGGGCCATAAGGGTCACAGTGAGGCCATAAGGGTCACATTGGGGCCATAAGGGGTCACAGTGAGGCCATAAGGGCCACAGTGAGGCCATAAGGGCCACAGTGAGGCCATAAGGGCCACAGTGAGGCCATAAGGG
>WNGS01166976.1:204639-219235 GCA_020271785.1 Procambarus virginalis | reverse complement strand
AGGCCATAAGGGCCACAGTGAGGCCATAAGGGTCACAGTGAGGCCATAAAGATCACAGTGAGGCCATAAGGGTCACAGTGAGGCCATAAGAGTCACAGTGAGGCCATAAAGATCACAGTGAGGCCATAAGGTCACAGTGAGGCCATAAGAGTCACAGTGAGGCCATAAGAGTCACAGTTGAGGCCATAAGGGTCCACAGTGAGGCCATAAGAGTCACAGTGAGGCCATAAAGATCACAGTGAGGCCATAAGAGTCACAGTGAGGCCATAAGGGCCACAGTGAGGCTATAAGGGCCACAGTGAGGCAAAGGGACACAGTGAGGCCATAAGGGCCACAGTGAGGCATAAGGGCCACAGTGAGGCCATAAGGGACACAGTGAGGCCATAAGGGTCACAGTGAGGCCATAAGGGTCACAGTGAGGCCATAAGGGCCACAGTGAGGCCATAAAGGTCACAGTGAGGCCATAAGGTCAACAGGTAGGCCATAAAGTCACAGTTAGGCCATAAGGGTCACAGTTAGGCCATAAGGGTCACAGTGAGGCCATAAAGGTCACAGTGAGGCCATAAGAGCCACAGTGAGGCCATAAAGGTCACAGTGAGCCATAAGGGTCACAGGGAGGCCATAATGGCCACAGTGAGGCCATAAAGGTCACAGTGAGGCCATAAGGGTCACAGTGAGGCCATAAGGTCACAGTGAGGCCATAAGGGTCACAGAGAGGCCATAATGGTCACAGTGAGGCCATAAGAGTCACAGTGAGGCCATAAGGGTCACAGTGAGGCCATAAGGATCACAGTGAGGCCATAAAGATCACAGTGAGGCCATAAGGGTCACAGTGAGGCCATAAGGGTCCACAGAGAGGCCATAAGGTCACAGTGAGGCCATAAGGGTCACAGTGAGGCCATAAGGGTCACAGTGAGGCCATAAGGGTCACAGTGAGGCCATAAGGGGTCACAGTGAGGCCATAAGGGTCACAGAGAGGCCATAATGGTCACAGTGAGGCCATAAGAGTCACAGTGAGGCCATAAGGTCACAGTGAGGCCATAAGAGTCACAGTGAGGCCATAAGGGTCACAGTGAGGCCATAAGGGTCATAGTGAGGCCATAAGGGTCACAGTGAGGCCATAAGGGTCACAGTGAGGCCATAAGGGTCACAGTGAGGCCATAAGGGTCACAGTGAGGCCATAAGGGTCACAGTGAGGCCATAAGGGTCACAGTGAGGCCATAAGGGTCACAGAGAGGCCATAAGGGTCACAGTGAGGCCATAAGGGTCACAGTGAGGCCATAAGGGTCACAGTGAGGCCATAAGGGTCATAGTGAGGCCATAACGGCCACAGTGAGGCCATAAGGGTCATAGTGAGGCCATAACAGCCACAGTGAGGCCATAAGGGTCATAGTGAGGCCATAACAGCCACAGTGAGGCCATAACAGCCATAGTGAGGCCATAACAGCCACAGTGAGGCCATAACAGCCACAGTGAGGCCATAAGGGTCAAAGTGAGGCCATAACAGCCACAGTGAGGCCATAAGGGTCATAGTGAGGCCATAACAGCCACAGTGAGGCCATAAGGGTCATAGTGAGGCCATAACGGCCACAGTGAGGCCATAAGGGTCATAGTGAGGCCATAAGGGTCACAGTGAGGCCATAAGGGTCACAGTGAGGCCATAAGGGTCACAGTGAGGCCATAAGGGTCACAGTGAGGCCATAAGGGTCACAGTGAGGCCATAAGGGTCACAGAGAGGCCATAACAGCCACAGTGAGGCCATAAGGGTCATAGTGAGGCCATAACAGCCACAGTGAGGCCATAAGGGTCACAGTGAGGCCATAACAGCCACAGTGAGGCCATAAGGGTCATAGTGAGGCCATAACAGCCACAGTGAGGCCATAAGGGTCATAGTGAGGCCATAACGGCCACAGTGAGGCCATAAGGGTCATAGTGAGGCCATAAGGGTCACAGTGAGGCCATAAGGGTCACAGTGAGGCCATAAGGGTCACAGAGAGGCCATAACAGCCACAGTGAGGCCATAAGGGTCATAGTGAGGCCATAACGGCCACAGTGAGGCCATAAGGGTCAAAGTGAGGCCATAAGGGTGACAGTGAGTAGTAGAGATGGCGGCGTAGAGAGGATTTTTTGTCGCTGGAAAAATCCTCCATATTCCCCAGGTTTATCAGGTCAAAAAATCCTCATATTCCCCAGGGTTTTCAGGTCAAAAATCCTCCATATTCTCCAGGGTTTTCAGGTCAAAAATCCTCCATATTCCCCAGGGTTTTTCAGGTCAAAAATCCTCCATATTCCCCAGGGTTTTCAGGTCAAAAATCCTCCATATTCCCCAGGGTTTTCAGGTCAAAAATCCTCCATATTCCCCAGGGTTTTCAGTCAAAAATCCTCCATATTCCCCAGGGTTTTCAGGTGAATTGGGGCACTCCCAGATTTGGAATTAGGGAATTCTTATGAGAAAGTATTTCTGAGATTTTAGAAGTTCGTTAAGTGTTCTTATGATGAAAATAATGTCGTAGAAGTTTGTTATAAAAATTCAGGCAAATTTAGCTCTCGTATTTCCGAGAATAAATGTCATACAGATATTTAGGCGTATTGTTTAATTATAAATTCTTAATTAGAAACGAGTACAGCTATATAACTGCAGCATTACCCAACCACCCCTCCCCTTCCCTCCCTCCCACCCCCCCCGCGTCATCTTACCTCACACCCCCTCCCCCTTCCCTCCCACCCCCGCGTCATCTTACCTCACACCCCCCTCCCCCTTCCCTCCCACCCCCGCGTCATCTTACCTCACACCCCCTCCCCCTTCCCTCCCACCCCAACCGCCACCGCCTCACCTTATCTCACCTGTGTTTACCTTACGCCGCCAGCCAGACGCCTCCGGGCATGTCACCTCCATAATCTTATCTTGAGGCATAATCTTATAGTGAGGCCATAACAGCCACAGTGAGGCCATAACAGCCACAGTGAGGCCATAACAGCCACAGTGAGGCCATAAGGGCCACAGTGAGGCCATAAGTGCCCTAGTGAGGCCATAAGGCCACAGTGAAGCCATAAGGGCCACAGTGAGGCCATATGGGCCACAGTGAGGCAATAAGGGCCACAGTGAGGCCATAAGGGCCACAGTGAGGCCATAAGAGCCTCATTGAAGCCATAAGGGCCACAGTGAGGCCATAAGGGCCACAGTGAGGCCATAAGGGCCACAGTGAGGTCATGAGGGCCACAGTGAGGCCATAAGGGCCACAGTGAGGCCATAAGGGCCACAGTGAGGCCATAAGGGCCACAGTGAGGCCATAAGGGTCACAGTGAGGCCATAAGGGCCACAGTGAGGCCATAAGGGCCACAGTGAGGCCATAAGGGCCACAGTGAGGCCATAAAGGCCACAGTGAGGCCATAAGGGCCACAGTGAGGCCATAAGGGCCACAGCGAGGCAATAAGGGCTACAGTGAGGCCATAAGGGCCACAGTGAGACCATAAGGGCCACAGTGAGGCCATAAGGGCCACAGTAAGACCATAAGGGCCACAGTGAGGCCAGAATGGCCACACCGAGGCTAGGCCAACTCAGCACTAGCGGCACACAGCAGCACCCACCTGAAGGCGAAGCTTGGCTGAGTTGTAAGTTTGGCGCTCATGATGGGGTTGATGATGTGCTCGGAGGTTCCTCTGCGGACGCAGCCGTAGTCCCGGTTGTCCGTGCACTCCGACCCCAGGTTGAGCTCGTTGTGGAACAGGAAGTGCTCAGAATGATGGTTGGACGTCAGTTCCTGAGAGAGAGTAATGGAATGTGAGGGAGAGTGGTGCAGGGTGAAGAATCGTGGTGGAGGGTGAGAGAGAGTTACCTAGACACATTAGCTGTTACTGTGATACCTGGACACCATCAGCGTTACTGTGATACCTGGACACCATCAGCTGTTACTGTGATACCTGGACACCATCAGCTGTTACTGTGATACCTGGACACCATCAGCTGTTACTGCAGAATCATATGGATGAACTGAATTGTTTACCTGTCAATGATTATCTAAGCATCCTGGGATTAATTTTGATCCTTCAAAAAAACATTAAGAATTACTAACGGAACTCCTACAATCAAGGCAGACAAAAAACATGTTGCTTAAGAAAAGCAAGTAAAGATCTTTCAGAATTTCTTCGTGGGGTTTGTTTCTTAACCAGCTTATTAGTTACGGGCCCTTCTGTGTACACTCAAGTGTTCATCTTAACCATTTAACTATTTTATTAATTGTCGGTTTAAAGCACTTTAAAGCACTTATAAAACGAAATTAAGTTACTAAATCATCATTGTAGATGAATTTATTGCTCGAAACAAGACTTTGATTTGTGTTATTAAAGTCATCTCTGGTTATTTGTGATTATTTCTCTTCAATTTCAGTTCAAGTGATTTTATAAAAAATTGGTGTTGATTTAAATTTTCGTTATCAAAGGGGTATATATTACCTCATTCGTCTGTATTAAATATATATATTCTATATTTATATTTTCTCGTCTATATTTTCCAATTCAGTGCTGATTACACTAGTCATTTTAGGTCCCACAAATCTTACCTAGTACGACTTGCCTTATGTGAGGTATTTCTTTCGTATTTTTGAGTTATCAGCGATTTTCACATTTTCCTGTAATCCTGTTTTAGTTCACTCGAATATAATATGAAAATCATGGGTCTATAACCAATTTTTATTATTATCATTATTGCAAAAATAACTAACCGCACCACAAGAGAGAGAGAGAGAGAGAGAGAGAGAGAGAGAGAGAGAGAGAGAGAGGAGAGAGAGAGGAGAGGAGAGAGAGAGAGAGAGAGGGAGAGAGAGAGAGAGAGAGAGAGAGACAGAGACAGAGAGAGAGTAAACATACACAGTCAAGTATAACTCACCGGCCTGATGATCAGAGTAGAGTCACGTGTGTAGCTGAGACGATGATCGTTTAAGTACATCTGGAACTCCCAGTTCTGGTGGAGACGAAGCATAGACAAATGCCTTATTATCATATCAACACTCATACTGTGGCTTCTTATCATATTTCACTCATTCTGTGGCTTATTATCATATCAACACTCATACTGTGGCTTCTATCATATTTTCCCTTATCATACTGTGACTCATAATACTAATTTTCGGAACTGAGGTTCTAAAAATGTAGTTACTCTGCATACCCATATTCACACTATTGTTCTATATTGCAGCTTGTCATATCGTTACTCATTATACCACATCATACTCTTAAACCTATAACTCAAAAGACGTTCACTAAGTATATTGTTAATCAGAAATGGTTTTATCATTGTATTACTCATTATACTCATAAATCTGTATATGTAGTCAGTTCTTCATACAATCTCTCATGATATTGCTATTTATCAGTCACTCATATACATATCATGCTCATAAACATTATATTGCTTCAACTCATATTTTCATTTATTGTTTTCATATCATCATACAATCACTTGTTAAATTGTTATTCACAATACTGCAATGTATCAAGGCGGAACTTAATACTATTTTCAATTACCATGACATTGTTACTCAACAAACTATCACATAATATTTGTGACTCAACAAACTATCACATAATATTTCTTAACAAACTATCACATAATATTTCTTAACAAACTATCACATAATATTCTTAACAAACTATCACATAATATTTCTTAACAAACTATCACATAATATTTCTTAACAAACTATCACATAATATTTCTTAACAAACTATCACATAATATTTCTTAACAAACTATCACATAATATTTCTTAACAAACTATCACATAATATTTCTTACTCAACAAACTATCACATAATATTTCTTAACAAACTATCACATAATATTTCTTAACAAACTATCACATAATATTCTTAACAAACTATCACATAATATTTCTTAACAAACTATCACATAATATTTCTTACTCAACAAACTATCACATAATATTTCTTAACAAACTATCACATAATATTTCTTACTCAACAAACTATCACATATATTTCTTTCTCAATAAACTATCATTTTATGTTGTTACTCAACAAACTATAATTTTATGTCAAAATACTGTTACTCATCATACTATCTCACACAATTATTCATCATACTATCTCACACAATTATTCATCATACTATCTCACACACTTATTCATCATACTATCTCACACACCTATTCATCATACTATCTCACACACTTATTCATCATACTATCTCACACCTATTCATCATACTATCTCACACACCTATTCATCTTACTATCTCACACACCTATTCATCACACTATCTCACACACTTATTCATCATACTATCTCACACACTATTCATCATCACTATATCACACACACTTATTCATCATACTATCTCACACACCTATTCATCACACTATCTCACACACTTATTCATCATACTATCTCACACACCTATTCATCATACTATCTCACACACCTATTCATCATACTATCTCACACACTTATTCATCTTACTATCTCACACACTTATTCATCATACTATCTCACACATTTCATCATACTATCTCACACACTTATTCATCTTACTATCTCACACTTATTCATCATACTATCTCACACACTATTCATCATACTATCTCACACACGTATTCATCATACTATCTCACACACCTATTCATCTTACTATCTCACACACCTATTCATCATACTATCTCACACACTGTTATAACCACACATAGGTCATGTAAATATTGGTGTTAGTGTATGTGGAGGTCATAAACTCAGTCACTTATTTTTCGTTAGTTAACTCTTGTAGAAATATTACTGTACAGAATACCAGAAGTTTAGGTTCATACACACATATATTTAAGGTATATGTACATGGTGAATAAGTCATGACAACCGGTGACCGCGTAGCTGCTGGAACTCCTCCATTATCCCCCCTACCCCCCCTACCCCCTGACCTTGGTGAACGTCTCCAGCAAGAATACAACTGTATATAAAAATGACTTCCTTATGTGTTCACACATATTGACGTATATTCTTAAGTACCTTGAGGTTTTGTATATATATTATATTTTATTATATATATCTATATGGACTTGTTGTAAATATTGGTGGGACGAAGGGTGGAGTGACTTGCCATGTTGGCAACACAGTCATTCTCGGCCGTCCAGGCCGCTGGTACGTCACTACTTCTCTGAGAACTAGACGTATGACGTCTAGTCCTCTGGTTGTACCTTATATTGTGCATTTATTTCTTAATGTTGAGTGTCCAAGAGTAATGCTATATATATTGCCACGCTAACCGAGTTATCAGTAGTCAGATGGTAAGTGATTGTGGGTACTTAAGGATTATATAGGATTATATAGGATTAAGGATTAAGGATAAATATTATATATAAGGATTATACCCACTTGTTGTAGAGTTACAGAATGTGACTGATTCCTTTGCCCACCATTACGTGTCACCCTTCCCAACTGTATGTAAGATAGTGTCACAGCGCCGGGTTGGAGCCTGGTGTCAGCTATACCCATGTTTAAGCCGTTACTGATATGACAGCTGATTCATTATTGATTTGTTACTGAGTGGCTAACTGATGTGTAGGTTAACTAATTAGATAGTTGACTGAGTTTGACACTAAATGGATAGCTGATTTGCTAGTTGAGTCGACAGTTGACTGATAACTCATTTATGTGACTAGTTTAACCGTGTATTGAAGCTCTCCTCTTTCTGATGAAAGAATCAGCTTCAGTGTGCATCAGTTATTTATATACCAGTTTTACGGAGACCTAATTATATGCCCCCAGTAAATTGGCGTTGTTGTAACCAGTATGTTGTAACCATACTATCTCACACACTCATCAGACTATTCCACACACTTATTCTAATACAATAATGTCTTAAAATTACTTTTATTGAGAATTTAACTCATTCAGTTGTTTTCGTCATATTGTAAGTAATTGTCCTTGATTTATACACACTGTTGTTTATCACAGTGTCAACACCTAAGTTATAAGTGATCCATAAACCACCCCGCCTCCCCTAGTCTCCATACTCAAGTGTCCATAGACAGTTACTCAATCCACCACCAGACAGTTATTCACCCCACCACAAGACAGTTACCCACTCCACCACAAGACAGTTACCCACTCCACCACAAGACAGTTACCCACTCCACCACAAGACAGTTACCCACTCCACCACAAGACAGTTACCCACTCCACCACAAGACAGTTACCCACTCCACCACAAGACAGTTACCCACTCCACCACAGGACAGTTACTCACCCCACCACCAGACAGTTACTCACCCCATCACAGGACAGTTACTCACCCCACCACAGGACAGTTACTCACCCCACCACAGGACAGTTACTCACCCCACCACAGGACAGTTACTCACCCCACCACAGGACAGTTACTCACTCCACCACAGGACAGTTACTCACCCCACCACCAGACAGGTACTCACCCCACCACCAGACAGTTACTTACCCCACCACCAGACAGTTACTCACCCCACCACCAGACAGTTACTCACCCCACCACCAGACAGTTACTCACCCCACCACCAGACAGTTACTTACCCCACCACCAGACAGTTACTCACCCCACCACCAGACAGTTACTCACCCACCACCAGACAGTTACTTACCCCATCACCAGACAGTTACTTACCCCACCACCAGACAGTTACTCACCCCACCACCAGACAGTTACTCACCCCACCACCAGACCGTTACTCACCCCACCACCAGTTACTTACCTCACCACCAGACCGTTACTCACCCACCACCAGACAGTTACTCACCCCACTACAAGACAGGTACTCACCCCACCACCAGACAGGTACTCACCCCACCACCAGACAGTTACTCACCCCACCACAAGACAGTTACTCACCCCACCACAAGACAGTTACTCACCCCACCACCAGACAGTTACTCACCCCACCACCAGACAGTTACTCACCCCCACCACCAGACCGTTACTCACCCCACCACAAGACAGTTACTCACCCAACTACAAGACAGTTACTCACCCCACCACAAGACAGTTACTCACCCCACCACAAGACAGGTACTCACCGCACCACCAGACAGTTACTCACCCCACCACCAGACAGGTACTCACCCCACCACATGACAGGTACTCACCCCACCACCAGACAGGTACTCACCCCACCACCAGACAGTACTCACTCCACCACCAGACAGGTACTCACCCCACCACAAGACAGGTACTCACTCCACCACAAGACAGGTACTCACCCCACCACCAGACAGGTACTCACCCCACCACCAGACAGGTATTCACCCCACCACCAGACAGTTACTCACCCCACCACAAGACAGGTACTCACCCCACCACCAGACAGGTACTCACCCCACCACAAGACAGGTACTCACTCCACCACAAGACAGGTACTCACCCCACCACCAGACAGGTACTCACCCCACCACCAGACAGGTATTCACCCAACCACCAGACAGTTACTCACCCCACCACAAGACAGGTACTCACCCCACCACCAGACAGGTACTCACCCCACCACCAGACAGGTACTCACCCCACCACCAGACAGATACTCACCCCACCACAAGACAGGTACTCACCCCACCACAAGACAGGTACTCACCCCACCACAAGACAGTTACTCACTCCACCACAAGACAGTTACTCACCCCACCACAAGACAGTTACTCACCCCACCACAAGACAGTTACTCACTCCATCACAAGACAGGTACTCACCCCACCACAAGACAGTTACTCACCCCAACACAAGACAGTTACTCACCCCACCACAAGACAGTTACTCACTCCACCACAAGACAGGTACTCACCCCACCACAAGACAGTTACTCACCCCACCACAAGACAGTTACTCACTCCACCACAAGACAGGTACTCACCCCACCACAAGACAGTTACTCACCCCACCACAAGACAGGTACTCACTCCACCACCAGACAGGTACTCACCCCACCACAAGACAGTTACTCACCCCACCACAAGACAGTTACTCACCCCACCACAAGACAGTTACTCACCCCACACCAGACAGTTACTCACCCCACCACCAGACAGGTACTCACTCCACCACCAGACAGGTACTCACCCCCACCACCAGACAGTTACTCACCCCACCACAAGACAGTTACTCACTCCACCACAAGACAGGTACTCACCCCACCACAAGACAGTTACTCACCCCACCACAAGACAGTTACTCACCCCACCACAAGACAGTTACTCACTCCACCACAAGACAGGTACTCACCCCACCACAAGACAGTTACTCACCCCACCACAAGACAGTTACTCACTCCACCACAAGACAGGTACTCACCCCACCACAAGACAGTTACTCACCCCACCACAAGACAGGTACTCACTCCACCACCAGACAGGTACTCACCCCACCACAAGACAGTTACTCACCCCACCACAAGACAGTTACTCACCCCACCACAAGACAGTTACTCACCCCATCACCAGACAGTTACTCACCCCACCACCAGACAGGTACTCACTCCACCACCAGACAGGTACTCACCCCACCACCAGACAGTTACTCACCCCACCACCAGACAGTTACTCACCCCACCACCAGACAGTTACTCACCCCACCACCAGACAGTTAATCACCCCACCACAAGACAGTTTCTCACCCCACCACAAAACAGTTACTCACCCCACCACCAGACAGTTACTCACCCCCCACCACCAGACCGTTACTCACCCCACCACCAGACAGGTACTCACTACACCACCAGACAGTTACTCACCCCACCACAAGACAGTTACTCACCCCACCACAAGACAGTTACTCACCCCACCACATGACAGTTACTCACTCCACCACAAGACAGTTACTCACCCCACCACAAGACAGTTACTCACTCCACCACCAGACAGGTACCCACTCCACCACAAGACAGGTGCCCACTCCACCACAAGACAGGTACTCACTCCACCACAAGACAGGTACTCACTCCACCACAAGACAGGTGCCCACTCCACCACAAGACAGGTACTCACTCCACCACAAGACAGGTGCTCACCCCACCACAAGACAGGTACCCACTCCACCACAAGACAGGTGCCCACTCCACCACAAGACAGGTGCCCACTCCACCACAAGACAGGTGCCCACTCCACCACAAGACAGGTGCCCACTCCACCACAAGACAGGTGCCCACTCCACCACAAGACAGGTACCCACTCCACCACAAGACAGGTGCTCACCCCACCACAAGACAGGTACCCACTCCACCACAAGACAGGTGCCCACTCCACCACAAGACAGGTGCCCACTCCACCACAAGACAGGTGCCCACTCCACCACAAGACAGGTGCCCACTCCACCACAAGACAGGTACCCACTCCACCACAAGACAGGTACTCACCCCACCACAAGACAGGTACTCACTACACCACAAGACGGTTACTCACCCCACCACAAGACAGGTACTCACCCCACCACAAGACAGGTACTCACTACACCACAAGACGGTTACTCACCCCACCACAAGACAGGTACTCACCCCACCACAAGACAGGTACTCACCCCACCACAAGACAGTTACTCACCCACCACAAGACAGGTACTCACCCCACCACCAGACAGTTACTCACCCCACCACAAGACAGGTACTCACTACACCACAAGACGGTTACTCACCCCACCACAAGACAGTTACTCACCCCACCACCAGACAGTTACTCACCCCACCACAAGACAGGTACTCACCCCACCACAAGACAGGTACTCACCCCACCACAAGACAGGTACTCACCCCACCACAAGACAGGTACTCACCCCACCACAAGACGGTACTCACCCCACCACAAGACAGGTACTCACCCCACCACAAGACAGGTACTCACCCCACCACAAGACGGTTACTCACCCCACCACAAGACAGGTACTCACCCCACCACAAGACAGTTACTCACCCCACCACAAGACAGGTACTCACCCCACCACAAGACGGTTACTCACCCCACCACCAGACAGTTACTCACCCCACCACAAGACAGGTACTCACCCCACCACAAGACAGTTACTCACCCCACCACCAGACAGTTACTCACCCCACCACAAGACGGTTACTCACCCACCACAAGACAGTTACTCACCCCACCACCAGACAGTTACTCACCCACCACAAGACAGGTACTCACCCCACCACAAGACAGGTACTCACCCCACCACAAGACGGTTACTCACCCCACCACCAGACAGTTACTCACCCCACCACAAGACAGGTACTCACTACACCACAAGACGGTTACTCACCCCACCACAAGACAGGTACTCACCCCACCACAAGACGGTTACTCACCCCACCACAAGACGGTTACTCACCCCACCACCAGACAGTTACTCACCCCACCACCAGACAGTTACTCACCCCACCACAAGACGGTTACTCACCCCACCACCAGACAGTTACTCACCCCACCACAAGACAGGTACTCACTACACCACAAGACGGTTACTCACCCACCACAAGACAGGTACTCACCCCACCACAAGCCAGGTACTCACCCCACCACAAGACAGGTACTCACCCCACCACAAGACAGTTACTCACCCCACCACAAGACAGTTACTCACTCCACCACCAGACAGGTACTCACCCCACCACCGGACAGGTACTCACCCCACCACCAGACAGTTACTCACCCCACCACCGGACAGTTACTCACCCCACCACCGGACATGGTGACCTCAGGCTTCCAGATATTGTTGTTGAGATCGTTGAAGTCATCGTTGAAGATAAGGCAGGGGAAGCTCCGGCAGCTGGCCGGATCAACAACATCTGGGAAGGACAATCTTATCTTCACTATATGTTTTAATTACTAAAACACTTCAAATATATTTACAAATTCTAGACAATGAGAAAATCCCCCAACGCTGTGAGGTGGGCGCGAACCTAGGACCAAGGTCATGCCAACCGTATACTCTACCACTTGACCATCGTAGAGTAATGTGGTTGTTAACGCCGCAGTCGCAGGTTCTCGCCCCAACTGACAGCCCTGGTGAACTCTCTCATTGATGTACATCACGTTAGGGAGAGTTCTGTGTTAATACTAGACAATGTTGTCTACTTACTGATCATATTAAAAAACAGAATGTTAGTAAATTAAAACATTTTTGGCAGGTAGAATGATGTTTGGTTATTGCTGGTCGATATATCACCTTGAGAGTGGTAGCCAGCATGAGGCTGGTTACTGCTAAGTTCCTGAAGTTAAGCCTTTCTAGTTTGCGGCTGCTCACAAAGTTGGGGCAGGTGGGGGGACCTCGGGAATATTGACCATATGAATAAGTCCGCCATCACCCCTCTAGTGTTGAATGCATTAACGTCCTCAACAGTCCAACAATAATGAATCAAGGCAGAAGACGAGTCTTCACGCACAGGTCTTCAGCTGTATCATAGGGAGCAAGCCATCTAGCAGCGCAGTAAATGTATACAAGCAGTACAAGCTTGTGCTTTATGTAAGGATTTGAAACCTCTTCATGAGAGTTGGAATGAGATGCGCTTTAGGGTTTGGAGTTTCTTGGCAGCATTGTCGCTACACTCAACACGAGGCTTTGCTAGATCATCCACCAGATTAACTTCTGTCCCAAAATGTTAACTACATCAGAGAGAGAGAGAGAGAGAGAGAGAGAGAGAGAGAGAGAGAGAGAGAGAGAGAGACCACAGGACGAAGACCAACATAACATCCGTTCCACTCCTCATCCTGTCCTGTCGCCCAGATATTGAGAACTTATCACAAGGGAGTCAAAAGTTTTCCTTGAACGTGTAAAAATAAGCAAGCTGGTGGCAGCTTACCATGTTGATCCCCCTCCCTTTCTGGCTCCTTGTCGACGTGAGGGGGCTTAGTGGGGGGGGGCTGCCGGAGTGTGATGCTCCATGGGTCAGTCCTCTGTCCTTTTGGAGCCTTATGCTCCGGCTGCTGTCTTTACAAATCTTGCCAGAACTCTTTTTCCTTTTCCTTGTGTTTCGTTTTTCTCCCCCCCCCCTCTTCTCCTTTCTGATTGTCATTTCCTGCTGACCTTTTACCCGTTTTGATTATTTCTTGGACTTCTTCTATTTTGACGCCCGGGTGTTTGAGGAGGCATACTCTTGCATCCGTACCCGACGTCGAGAGCGAGGGGAACCTTTTATTGTCAATCCTCCTTTCATCACTGAACCCGATCTCGACGGACTCACGGTTCTTAAGGTGGTGTTTGTGGGGCGTATACTCACGACGCACCCCTGGGGGGCCCCGGCAAGATCGGCGATAACTTCTTATTATGTGTCTGCCTTTAATTATGGGTCCATGGTGGGTGTGGGGGCACATTCGTGAATGAAAGTTTTTTCCTCGTTTTCAGGCCGATAATGTTTCCGTTGTTCCTTCTCAGGCTCGTGGGGTGGGCGACCAAGCCCCCGAGTCGGACTATGTTGGAAGACCAGGCCCTGTAGCCCCGCTGCATTGGGCCCCGACCCCTGACTGCTCCTCAGCTCCCTTCCCTACTCTGCGGTAGGGTCGAGTTCCTAGCCCCCAGTGGTGACCACCTCGTCCCCTGGCACGGCTCCGTCTCTCATTGTGACTACTGCGCCTTTTACCCCCTCTC
>WNGS01166976.1:194305-204614 GCA_020271785.1 Procambarus virginalis | reverse complement strand
GCGGAGTGGCCCTACTAATGATAAAGGAATGGAGTTTCATGGAGATGGTCACCCTGGGCTGCGTGAGATTCAGAAACTACATAAGAGGCCCCATGACAATGGGAGGACCAAAAGCAGTAGTAGCAGTTATATATACCCCTCCACCAAATGTCAGAAGACCCAGGCAAGAGTATGACAACAACAACATGACTGTTAACACTATAATTGAGAGGGCAGCCTCTGCTGCTTGAAGAAATAGATCTTATCTATTCATTATGGACGACTTCAATCACAGAACGATAGATTGGGAGAACAAGGAACCGCATGGAGGAGAGGAAACATGGTGAGCCAAACTAATGGAGGTGGCGACAAGAAACTCTAAGCCAACATGTCAGTGACTCGTTTTTCTCAATGTTTGCTGATGATAAATTATCCTCATAAATTATGAGGAGGATTGAAACAGAGGAGGATAGTAGTAGGCTACAAGGTGACCTAGACAGACTGAATGAATGGTCAAACAAATAGCCAATAAAGTTCAACCCGATTAAATGCAAAGTAATGAAACTAGGCAGTGAGAACAGGAGGTCAGACACAGGATACAGAATTAGGAGATGAAGTACTTAATGAAACGGACAGAGAGAAAGATCTAGGTGTTGATATCACACCAAAACTGTCCCCTGAAGCCCACATAAAATGAATTACGTCTGCGGCATATGCAAGGCTTGCTAACAACAGAACAGCATTTAGGAACCTGTGTAAGGAATCATTCGAATCTTGTACACCACATATGTAAGACCAATCCTGGAGTATGTGGCCCCAGCATGGAGCCCGTACCTTGTCAAGCACAAGACGAAGCTGGAAAAAGTTCAGAGGAATGACACTAGACTAGTCCCAGAACTAAGAGGAATCAGTTACGAGGAAAGGCTGCGGGAAATGTACCTTACGACACTGGAAGACAGAAGAGTAAGGGGAGACATGATCACTACCTAGAAAATCCTCAGGGGTATTGACATGGTAGACAAGGATAAACTATTCAACAGTGATAGTATGCGAAAAAGGGGGAAACAGGTGGAAACTGAGTACATAAATGAGCCACAGGGACATTAGAAAGAATCTTTTTCAGTGTCAGAGTATTTAACAGGTGGAGTGCATTAGGCAGTGATGTGGTGGAGGCTGACTCCATACACAGTTTTAAATGTAGATATGGTAGAGCCCAGAAGGCTCAGGAATCTGTACACCAGTTGATTGACAGTTGAGAGGCGGGACCAAAGAACCAAAGTTCAACCCATGCAAGCACAAACTGGTGAGTACAAATAGGTGAGTACACTTGAAGGCTGCACCATTTTAGGTTAAATTCATGTTGACACTACGTTGTTGCAGAAGTTATAAATAGTTGTTTTCACAGGTAGATTATGAAAATGAATTTAGAAGAAGTCTTAAATTTGGCTGAAATGACTGTGAATATAATGCGGCAGTGGGTGAGAGGATGGGTGTGGATATAGTGGCAGTGGGTGAGAGGATGGGTGTGGATATAGTGGCAGTGGGTGAGAGGATGGGTGTGGATATAGTGGCAGTGGGTGAGAGGATGGGTGTGGATATAGTGGCAGTGGGTGAGAGGATGGGTGTGGATATAGTGGCAGTGGGTGAGAGGATGGATGTGGATATAATAACAGTGGGTGAGAGGATGGATGTGGATATAATAACAGTGGGTGAGAGGATGGATGTGGATATAATAACAGTGGGTGAGAGGATGGATGTGGATATAATAACAGTGGGTGAGAGGATGGATGTGGAAATAACGGCAGGTTGTGAGAGGATGGATGTGGTCGTGAGTTAATGGATGAGTGTGTGGCGTGTGAATATGGTGTGGCCGTGAGTCAGGTGACAAGTATGGACAGGAGGTAGCAGTGTGTGACGAGTGTGACGAGTCTCCACAAGCGCCTAGCAATAACTGCCCGGGAGATCAACTGTGGAGACGATAACGGAAGACTGATATTGAGAACTTTACACAGATGGTCGTACCGGCAGCCAGGGCTCCACAGATCACCAACAGGAAGCACAGCGCCCTCATCCTCGTCTGAAAGAGGAGAAAAGGAAATGTAAAGAAATGCTGAAATATAATGAGATGGAGAAAATAACATAGATAATATTCCCCTGGATTATGATTAAGGACTGGAAAGATAAGTACTGACTTTTGGGATAAAATTGAAAAACAGTAAGGAAATAGAGACACCACATTGCAGTACAGTAGTCTGGCGCCACACAGCTGTACAATAGTCTGGCGCCACACAGCTGTACAGTAGTCTGGCGCCACACAGCTGTACAGTAGTCTGGCGCCACATAGCTGTACAGTAGTCTGGCGCCACACAGCTGTACAGTAGTCTGGCACCACACAGCTGTACAGTAGTCTGGCGCCACACAGCTGTACAGTAGTCTGGCGCCACACAGCTGTACAGTAGTCTGGCGCCACACAGCTGTACAGTAGTCTGGCGCCACACAGCTGTACAGTAGTCTGGCGCCACAAAGCTGTACAGTAGCCTGGCGCCACACAGCTGTACAGTAGTCTGGCGCCACACAGCTGTACAGTAGTCTGGCGCCACACAGCTGTACAGTAGTCTGGCGACACACAGCTGTACAGTAGTCTGGCGCCACACAGCTGTACAGTAGTCTGGCACCACACAACAGTACAGTAGTCTGGCACCAACCCAACAGTACCGTAGCCTGGCACCACACAGCGGTACAATAGACTGGCACCACACAACAGTACAGTAACCTGGAACACACACAGCAGTACAGTAGCCAGGCACCACACAGCAGTACAGTAGCCTGGCACCACACAGCAGTACAGTAGCCTGGCACCACACAGCAGTACAGTAGCCTGGCACCACTCAGCAGTACAGTAGCCTGGCACCACACAGCAGTATTGTAGCCTGGCACCACACAGCAGTACAGTAGCCTGGCACCCTCAACAGTACAGTAGTATGGCACCACACAGCAGTACAGTAGCCTGGCACCACACAGCAGTACAGTAGCCTGGCACCACTCAGCAGAACAGTAGCCGGGAACTACAAAACACTACTGTAGCCTTGAACCACACAGCAATACAGTAGCCTGGCATCACACAGCGGTACAGTAGCATGGCACCACACAAAGTATATATGGAAGCTGATCAGAATTACATTTCACCTTTGTAAATGTACATTAATGACACTGTGTAGATGACACATCGAACACTTTATGTAAGGCATACATAAATCTGTGTATCTATGTATTTACGTATATAGGTTAGCTTAGCATTTTTAAAGCACCGACTCACCTTCAGTGGTTGATTGTTCAATAAACCCTTGAACTATATGTTTAACCCTGTCTATGGAGGACAGAAGAAAATGTATATATGCCTGGCACCACACAGCAGTACAGTAGACTGGCACCTCAGAGCAGTATAGTAGCCTGGCACCACACTACAGTTCAGTAGCCTGGCACCACATAAGAGTACAGTAGTCTGGCACCACACAGTGGTACAGTAGCCTGGCACCACACAGTGGTACAGTAGCCTGGAACCACACAGTGGTACAGTAGCCTGGAACCACACAGTGATACAGTAGCCTGGCACCACACAGTGGAACAGGAGCGTTGCACCCACAACAGTGCTGTACCCTGGCACTACAAAGCAATACAGAAGCTTGGGACCACACAGTGTTACAGGTACCTGGCACCACACAGCAGTACAGTAGCCTGGCACCACACAGCAGTACATTAGACTGGCACCACACAGTGGTACAGTAGCCTGGCACCACACAATGGTACCGTAGCGTGGCACCCTCTACATTTCTATAACCTGGCGCCTCAGAGCAGTACAGTAGACTGGCACTGCTCAGCGGAACAGTAGCCTGACACTAAAAAGCAGTACAGTAGCCTGGTACCGAACAAATATACAGTAGCCTGGCACCACACGGCAGTACAGTAGCTTGGCACCAAAGATCAGTACAGTATCCTGACACTCAAAGCAGTACAAAAGCCTAGCACCACACAGCAGTACCGTAGGCTGGCACCTCACAGCAGTAGAGTAGCCTGGCACCACACTGCAGTTCAGTAGCCTGGCACCACACAACAGTACAGTAGTCTGGCACCAATCCAACAGTACCGTAGCCTGGCACCTTACAACAGTACAGTAGCCTGGCACCACACAACAGTACAGTAGCCTGGCACCACACAACAGTACAGTAGCATGGGCCCACACAATAGTACAGTTGCCTGGAGTCACACAACAGAACAGTAGCCTGGCATAAAACAACAGTACAGTAGCTGGCACTACAAAACGGTACACTAGCATGGCACCACTCATCAGTGAATTAGCCTGGCACCACACAACAGTTCAGTAGCCTAGCACCACACATAGGTACAATAGACTGGCACCACACAACAGTACAGTAACCTGGAACACACACAGCAGTACAGTAGCCAGGCACCACAGAGCAGTACAGTAGCCTGGCACCACACAGCAGTACAGTAGCCTGGCACCACACAGCAGTACAGTAGCCTGGCACCATACAGCAGTACAGTAGCCTGGCCCCACACAGCAGTACAGTAGCATGGCACCACACAGCAGTATAGAAGCCTGGCACCACACAGCACTATAGTAGCCTGGCACCACACAGCGCTACAGTAGCCTGGCACCCTCAACAGTACAGTATTATGGGACCACACAGCAGTACAGTAGCCAGGCACCTCTTGGCAGTACAGTAGCCTGGCACCACACAGCAGTACAGTAGCCTGGCACCACTCACCAGTACAGTAGCCTGGCACCACACAGAAGTACAGTAGCATGGCACCCACAGCAGTATAGAAGCCTGGCACCACACAGCAGCATTGTAGCCTGACACCACACAGCGGTACAGTAGCCTGGCACCCTCAACAGTACAGTATTATGGCACCACACAGCAGTACAGTAGCCTGGCACCACACAGCACTACAGTAGACTGGCACCTCACAGAAAAACAGTAGCCTGGCACCCTCAACAGTACAGTATCATGGCACCACTTAGCAGTACAGTAGCCTGGCACCATACAACAGTACAGTAGCTTGGCACCATACAGCAGTATAGTAGCCTGGCACCACACAGTGGTACATTAGCGTGGCACCCTCAACAGTTCTATAACCTGGTGCCACAGATCAGTACAGTAGCCTGGCACCACACAACAGTACAGTAGCCTGGCACCACACGGCAGTACAGTAGCTTGGCACCACAGAACAGTACAGTAGCCTGACACTCAGAGCAGTAAAATAGCCTGGCACCACACAGCAGTATCGTAGTCTGGCACTACACAGCGGAACAGTAGCCTGGTCTCCTCAACAGTACTGTAGCCTGGCGCCACAGAGCCGTACAGTAGCCTGGCACTACACAGCAGTTCAGAAGTCAAGCACCACACAGCAGTACAGTAGCCTGGCATCACACAGCAGTTCAGTAGCCAGGCTTCACACAACAGTACAGCCCTGGCACCCTCAATAGTACAGTAGCCAAGCACACTTAACAGTACAGTAGCCTGGCAACATACAACAGTACAGTAGCCTGGCAAGACACAGCAGTACAGTAGCCTGGCAACACACAACATTACTGTAGCTTGGCACCACACAACAGTACAGTTGCCTGTCACCACACAACAGTACAGTAGCCTGGCACTTGCACAGCAGAAAAGTAGCCTGGCACTAAAAAGCAGTACAGTACCCTAGCACCACACAACAGTACATTACCTTGGCACCACAGAACAGTACATTACCTTGGCACCACAGAACAGTACAGTAGCATGACACTCACAGCAGTACAATAGCCTGGCACCACACAGCAGTACCGTAGGCTGGCACCTCACAGCAGTATAGTAGCCTGGCACCACAAAGCAGTTCAGTAGCCTGGCACCACACAGCAGTACAGTAGCCTGGCACCATTCAGCGGTACAGTAACCTGGCAACACACAGCGTACAGTAGCCTGGCACCCTCAACAGTACAGTAGCATGGCACCTACCAGAAGTACAGTAGCCNCCCCCAGTGCGAGGGGATGGTAAGTGGAATAGTGAGACCCCGCTGCTGCTAGCTACATCTCCCTTTCCTAACGAAACCGCATTGGGTAGGAGGAAGTAACGGCAGTCATTGCGCACCCTCTGGGAGGAGGAGATAAGATCACAGTTACAAGGAAATGCTTTCAGTTTAGCTCTGAGCATGGGGCAGTACACTCACACACCCTCTCTGTGGTCTTTGAAAACGCTTAAGGGTACGTGGGTAATGGTCTACATCCGTCCTGGACTGTCCCCTTCCATGCATTTGTTACATAAAACAGACGTTATCCGCCAACTGGTACATCTTAAGAGAGTCTGCTCTCCCACCCTCCTCCACACTTCCTGTCTTGTAATGGCCGAACTATGTCCCAAAACCTCCTGTAGGGGGGGGGGGACTAATGGACGTCATGGATCACCAACAGCTGCATTGGGTGAGAAAAAGTTAAAAATAATGACTCCAGCTGATCCCTCCTTCTCTCATCTTATTTCCGGAAGATATGCCCACACCAGCTACATGGAAATACCGTTAGCTAGTGAAAGGTGGCCAGTACACTCACCCTTCTGAAGACATAGAAAAACGCTTTCTGTCTGTCTGTCTGCCTGCCTGTCTGTCTGTCTGTCTGTCTGTCTGTCTGTCTGTCTGTCTGCCTGCCTGCCTGCCTGTCTGTCTGTCTGTCTGTCTGTCTGTCTGTCTGTCTGTCTGTCTGTCTGTCTGTCTGTCTGTCTGTCTGTCTGTCTGGCTGTCTGCCTGCCGGCCTGTCTGTCTGTCTGTCTGTCTGTCTGTCTGTCTGTCTGTCTGTCTGTCTGTCTGTCTGTCTGTCTGTCTGTCTGTCTGTCTGTCTGTCTGTCTGCCTGCCTGCCTGGCTGTCTGTCTGTCTGTCTGTCTGCCTGCCTGTCTGTCTGTCTGTCTGTCTGTCTGTCTGTCTGTCTGTCTGTCTGTCTGTCTGTCTGTCTGTCTGTCTGTCTGTCTGTCTGTCTGTCTGTCTATCTGTCTGTCTGTCTGTCTGTCTGTCTGTCTGTCTGTCTGTCTGTCTGTCTGTCTGTCTGTCTGTCTGTCTGTCTGTCTGTCTGTCTGTCTGTCTCTTTCTTTCTCTCCTACCCTCCTGTGCATAGCTCAAAGAATGGCCTAATGGATGTCAAAAACCACAAATGACCCTAAACACTCTCCAGCCATGGGGGAAGGTCCCCTCACTCTCCCATCTTAACTCTGCTCCTTCTCAGGTATTGGGGGTCCCCCCTCCCTCCACATGTCTGCATACAAGCACATAGCTTCCATCCCCTACCGAACATGACACTCTGTCAAGTGCTACGTAAACGGAAGCTGTCAAAACCACAAACCACAAATGGCTCTAAACACTCTCCAGCCAGAGGGAAGCTCCCCTCACCCCCTCCCACACCCTGCCTCCCTCACCCCTGTCCCTACCACATCAACATATGTTGGGCCTTCTAGAGCACTCACCTCATACTCTAGGCGCATAACAATACTTAGTCTTTAATCAAAAACTATTATGTACACACATGATTAAGTCTACGGAAAACAAACATACATATTCATTTACTCTTAACAACATTTCCACATACCACATAGCCCTACATACTCTCCTACCCCCCAAACAACATGACCCCAATCTTCCCTGGCCACATACCCAAACACCGGACGCTCACACGCGTCCGACATGGCTCAACTTCCGGGAAAATCCCCTTACAACACTATGTGGCTACATACCTGAGCACCACATGGCCAGCTGGCTCTAATGAGCTCACCTGGCCAGATGGCGCGTGGTGTCGTAGTCGTAGGGGGGTCCACCTGGCAGATGGCGCGCGGGGTTCTAGTCGCAGGAGGGTCCACCTGGCAGATGGCGCGCGTCCTCGTAGTCCTCAACTTCACTACTCATCAGCTGTTACTGTGATACCTGGACACCATCAGCTGTTACTGTGTTACATTGACACCATCACCTGTTACTGTGTTACCTGGACACCATCACCTGTTACTGTGTTACCTGGACACCATCAGCTGTTACTGTGTTACCTGGACACCATCAGCTGTTACTGTGATACCTGGACACCATCAGCTGTTACTATGTTACCTGGACACCATCAGCTGTTACTGTGTTACCTGGACACCATCAGCTGTTACTGTGTTACCTGGACACCATCAGCTGTTACTGTGTTACCTGGACACCATCAGCTGTTACTGTGATACCTGGACACCATCAGCTGTTACTGTGATACATGGACACCATCACCTGTTACTGTGTTACCTGGACACCATCACCTGTTACTGTGATACCCGGACACCATCACCTGTTACTGTGATACCCGGACACCATCAGCTGTTACTGTGATACCCGGACACCATCAGCTGTTATTGTGATACCTGGACACCATCAGCTGTTACTGTGTTACCTGGACACCATCAGCTGTTACTGTGATACCTGGACACCATCAGCTGTTACTGTGTTACCTGGACACCATCAGCTGTTACTGTGTTACCTGGACACCATCAGCTGTTACTGTGATACCTGGACACCATCAGCTGTTACTGTGATACCAGGACACCATCAGCTGTTACTGTGATACCTGGACACCATCAGCTGTTACTGTGATACCAGGACACCATCAGCTGTTACTGTGATACCAGGACACCATCAGCTGTTACTCTGTTACCTGGACACCATCAGCTGTTACTGGCAGTATCATATGGATGAACTGAATTGTTTACCTGTTAATGATTATCTAAGCATCCTGGGAATATTTTTGATCCTTCAGAAAACGTTAAGAATTACTATCGGAACTCCTACAATAAAGGCAGAAAATCATTTGCTCAAGAAAGAAAGTAAAGTTGCTTAAGAAAGTAAGTAAAGATCTTTCAGATTTTCTTCGTGGGTTTGATTCTTAACATATTTATTAGTTACGGGCCCTTCTGTGTACACTCAAGTGTTCGTCTTAACCATTTAACTATTTTATTAATAGTCGGTTTAAAGCACTTTAAGGCACTTTATGAAACGAAATTAAGTTACTAAAATCATCATTCTAGATGCGATGAATTTGTTGCTCTAAACAAGATATTGATTTGTGGTTATTAAAGTTCATCTCTGATGATTTGTTGATTATTTCTCTTCAATTTTCAGTTCAAGTGATTTTATCACAACTTTTGGGTGTTGATTTAAATTTTCGTTATCAAAGGAGTATAGTATTACCTTCATTCGTCTATATTAACTATATATTCTATATTTATATTTTCTCGTCTATATTTTGGGATTCACTGCTGATTACACTAGTCATTTTAGGTCCCACAAATCTTACCTAGTACGACTTGCCTTGTGTGAGGTATTTCTTTCGTATTTTTGAGTTATCAGCGAATTTTCACATTTTCCTGTAATCCTGTTTTTAGTTCACTCGAATATAATATGAAAAACATGAGGTTCCTATAACCATTTTTATTATTATCATTATTGCAAAACTATATTAACCGCACCCACAAGAGAGAGGAGAGAGTAGCACTGACGGAGAGTGAGGGGAAGGAGGAGGCAGGAGGGATGAGAGAGAGAGAGAGAGAGAGAGAGAGGAGAGAGAGAGAGAGAGAGAGAGAGAGAGAGAGTGAGACAGAGAGAGAGAGACATAAAGACATAGAGAAAGTAAACATACACAGTCAGGTATAACTCACCGGCCTGATGATCAGAGTAGAGTCCACGTGTGTAGCTGAGACTTTGATCGTTTAAGTACATCTGGAACTCCCAGTTCTGTTGAAAACGAAGCATAGACAAATGTCTTTATTAGCATATCATTAGTTCATACTTGGCTCCTTATCATATGTTTCCCTTATCATATTGTACACATAATACTAATTTTCAGAACCGGCTTCTAAAAATGTAGTTACTCTGCATACCGATATTCACACTATTGTTCTAATATTGCACGCTTGTCATATCGGTACTCATATACCACATCATACTCTTAAACCTATACCTCAACAGATGATCACTAAGTATATTGTTAATCAGAACTGGTTTTATCATTGTAATACTCCTAGCTGTACCCGGCCAAGCGTTGCTGTGGCTCAGCAACACCTGTGCGTTGCTGAGCAACAGAACCTCCCCCTGTCTCCCAGTCCTCCCCACCATTACTATCTCCCCCATCCCCTCGTCCTCCCAACCATTCCTCAACTTCCGCCGTTCCCTCGACCTCCCAACCATTCCCTACTCCCCCGTACCCTTGTCTTCCACATCATTTCTTTCCTTCCCAACCCTATGTCCTCCCCACCATCCACCACGCCACG
>WNGS01166976.1:178050-192285 GCA_020271785.1 Procambarus virginalis | reverse complement strand
TTCTCCAATGGGTTTCATTGAAGAACAATCATAAGAAGGGAAGAAGTTGAAACGGCCATGCAACCTATCTGAACGAGACAACTAATACAACACCTATACCCCCTATTAGACTATTTTACAGGGAACTTCTTCTCCGCAGCTCATACAAAAGGGAGGAAAGGGTCCCTGAAAGATATTGTTAATAGAAAATGTTATTCCTCTACAGACAAAACATCAGACAGATACATCTATACGATTAACTATAAAACCCCAAAAAAATGGCCAGCCTACTTATGAGAAATCCTCCAGACACGGAGCAGAACGCTCTCAAAGAGACAAAGACGTCGTCTATGCCTGCAAATGCCCACTTGGGGACTGTAAGCCTAAAAAAAACTCGGTATATAGGCAAGACAACAACATCTCTTTCCAGGCGTTTAACGATGCATAAGCAGACAAGGGCTCCCATTAAGGAACTAATATATTCCTCTTCCCCAATCGCATAATCCACCATCACCAGAGAAATCTTAAGCAAACATAACAACAAGAAATCATTGATAGATACAGCGACAGCAGGCGGCCTTGACAACTGCGAGGCACTACACATCAAGAAGTCAACACCAGCAATCAACAGCCAATTAACGCACAACTATATTCTACACACTTCAAGACTCCGCTCCACATATAGAAACCTCAAGAAATATGGGCCAATAGGCCTTCTGCAGTTCTATTTGTACCCAAGTTCTACAAATCTATACCCCGTATTCCATGCAGTTCTATTTGTACCCAAGTTCTACAAATCTATACCCCGTATTCCATGTTCTGTGTTTCACCCCACTTATTGTAAATGTACATCACCTCACCCAAATGACGGTATAAGAGCCAATGTTTGTTTCAGTCATAAATTGTGGCGTGTGTGACTAAACTAAAGTCTTTGAAAATGTAATAAGTTTTTACGAAACGCACTCAAGTGTCGCGTCAGACTAGAAATAAAAATGAATTTCTTGGAGAATTGATTTTTCATTTACCGTCACCAGTAAAAAGAAACACAAGGAAAAATAGAGAAACTTCGTGTTAGAATTATTAACTCTTACTTTTTCGGTCATATTTAATAATATATTATATGTCTACAGGAAAGACTGCTACCAAAATTACCAAATATATATAATATATATAATTATATATATATATATATATATATATATATATAATTCTTATAAATATATATATACTTATATAATATATCATATTATATATATATATATATATATTGGTATATTAATATATATATATAAAAAAAATAAAAAAATATATTATTATTAAATATGAAAGTATTATAAAAAAAGAAAGTAAATAAGACCATATATTATTAAATTATGTAAATATATATATATATATTATATATATATATATATTATAATATATATATATATATATATATATATATATATATATATATATATATATATATATATATATATGTATATATATATATATTATATATATATATAATATATATATATCTAATTATATATATATATATATATATTAATATATATATATATATATATATATATATATATATAATATATGTCGTACCTAGTAGCCAAACGCACTTTCTCAGCCTACTATGCAAGGCCCGATTTGCCTAATAAGCCAAGTTTTCCCTCGAATTACATATTGTTTCTCAATTTTTGTCTTATGAAATGATAAACCTACACATTTCGATTATGGTATGAGTGTCAAATTTTTTTTTATTGCAGTTAAAATTAATGTAGATATATGACCGAACCTAAGCAACCCTACCTAACCTAACCTAACCTATCTTTATTGGTTAGGTTAGGTTAGGTAGCCAAAAAAGTTAGGTTAGGTTAGGTAGGTTAGGTAGTCGAAAAACAATTAATTCATGAAAACTTGGCCTATTAGCCAAATCGGGCCTTGCATAGTAGGCTGAGAAGTGCGTTCTGGCTACTAGGTTCTGGCTATATATGTTGTACCTAGTAGCCAGAACTCAGTTCTTGGCCTACTATGCAAGGCCCGACTTGCCTAATAAGGCAAATTTTCCAGAATGTCAATATTGTTCTCATTTCTTCTTATGAGACGATAAAGCTATTCATTTCATTATGAATGAGCAAATTTTTTTTAAAATTTGAGTTAAAACTAACGTAGATATATGACCGAACCTAACCAACCCTACCTAACCTATATCAGGACTATATGCAACTGTGTTCTTTGCATTTGTGTTCCTCATGTGTGCCCCAAAGAATTAGGTGATTTGATAAAATGCTATGCCCAAGATTAGCATCAGAGTGCCGGCGGGCTGACGGGCTAAATAGCCTCGGGTACCATCAGTTTTTGTCCGGTCGTGATGGTCAAGTAGATTTAGGCGTCCTGTACATACCAGTTGCGTTGCTCCTGGCAGTATGGATTCGAGTCAATTCTGGGGTGTGAGTTTTCAGTTGCATATAGTCCTGGGGACCATTCAGGCTTGTTCGCATATATATATATATATATATATATATATATATATATATATATATATATATATATATATATATATATATATATATATATATATATATATATATCCTGCGGTTGGTGATGCTGCACAAGATCTTCTTATGGAACTAACAAGGTTCGTTAACATGTGCCTGGCTGGTGATATACCTGAGGTCATCAGGCCTCTCTTTTTCGGTGCCTCCCTCTGTGCTCTCAAAAAGAAGGACGATGGAATCAGGCCAATAGCTGTTGGCAACACTCTCCGACGCCTGATTGCCAAGGCTGCTACGAGGGTTGTCAGCCAGCAAGCGGCTGAATTACTGAAACCAATCCAGCTAGGATTTGGAATCCCCCAAGGCTGTGAAGCGGCTGCCCATGCAGCACGAGCATACATCACCAACATTTCTGATGAAAAGGCCCTGCTCAAACTGGATTTTAAGAATGCCTTCAACATGGTCAGAAGAGATGCAGTACTTTGTGCCGTACATCGCCATTTCCGGCCCCTCTACCCGTTCATACTATCGTGCTACAGTGGTGAGTCAAAACTGCTCTTTGGTGAACATGAAATCAGATCATGTGAAGGCGTTCAGCAAGGTGATCCTCTTGCTCCCCTTCTTTTCTGCTTAGTCTTAAAAGAAATCACCGAAAGCTTGTCCAGCGAGTTCAACATCTGGTTTTTGGATGATGGCACTATAGCTGGCACCGTAGACGACCTCTTGGCAGACATCAGGAAAATAAGGGAGCAAGAAGTAAGCCTGGGTCTTGTCCTGAACCCTTCCAAGTGTGAAGTAGTCTCCTCCAACCCAGACATCGTAGCTAGAATAAGGTCTGCCTTGCCTGGAGCCCATGTCATTAGGGCCGAGAACAGCACCCTCCTTGGAGCCCCCCTCGGGTCTAATGCCATTGAGGAGATCCTTGACAAGAAAATCGCAGACCTTAGGAGGATGGAAGACAGAATAGGTGACATCGATGCCCACGATGCTTTTTATCTCCTCACCAAATGCCTATCCCTTCCGAGGCTAACCTACTTTCTGAGGTGCGCCCCATCTTACGACAACCGAAAGCTTGAAGAGTATGACCTCTTACTGAAGACCATGCTGGAAAAAGTTGTTAATCTCTCCCTCAACGAGTGCCAGTGGAAACAAGCCACTCTTCCTGTTAGGCTCGGTGGCTTGGGTGTCCGCACCGCCACCCAAATTGCTGTCCCAGCCTTCCTGTCTTCCTCCTCAGCATCAGATGACCTGGTTAAGGAAATTCTACCTGACACCCTCAGTGATGTAGCGGGGATACAGGACCCCCACTACACGGAATGCGACACGAAATGGGGTGCCATGGCAGACCCAGCACTCAGACCAGCCATGCCGAAAGCCAAGAAACAATCCAGTTGGGACAGCCCCATTGCAGACAAAGAAGCCACAGCTTTGCTGGAGGCAGCAACAACCCCCAGTGATCGTGCACGCCTCACAGCTGTGCAGGCTCCCCATGCAGGGGACTTCCTTTTGGCAGTCCCTATGTCTGCGACAGGCACACGTCTTGATCCGCAGGAGCTCCGTATTGCAGTCGCTCTCCGTCTTGCTGCCCCTATCCACACTGTTCATAGGTGTATTTGCGGCGAGGCAGATGCTGACGAATATGGATTGCATGGCCTGCACTGTGGAAAATCTGGTGGTTGGCACACTAGACACGACGAAGTAAACGACATCATTAAAAGAAGCCTTGCCTCTGCCCAGTGTCCAGCGGAGAGAGAGCCCCGCAACCTTCTGAACCGTGACTCTGTTAGCTTTGCCGGCCGACCAGACGGAATCACACTGCGTCCGTGGAAGGGTGGCAGACAGTTGGCATGGGACTATACTTGCGTATCCACCCTGGCAGCCACGTACATCAACCTCTCTGCCGGCACAGCAGGAGCCGCGGCGACACACAGAGAAAGAGACAAGTCAGCCAAGTATAGGCAATTAGATCATCGGTACAACTTCGTTCCAATAGGGTCTGAGACCCTAGGCCCATGGGGAGAGAGTGCAAGAAGGTTTCTAAAGGATCTTGGTTCCAAGCTCATTGACACCACAAGAGACCCTAGAGCGGCAAGTTTTCTCTTTCAGCGCCTCAGTGTCGCGATCCAGAGGGGGAATGCTCGCTGCATCCTCGGTTCCTGCCCAACGTCGGAGGAGTTCGAGGAAATCTACAGCCTCTAGGAAGCGAACTATTTTTGTGTCCTCTTAATGCTCATTTTTTTGTATACAATCAGATATGTAACTGTATAACCTTGCTTAATAAAGTGTACACCATAAAAAAGGGGGGTGGTAGGAGAAGCGAACACCCTCATGTATTCAGAGTTAAATGGCAAGTTTTTCCCTGAATGCTCTGTGTTCCCTTCTCTGAGGCTGTGGGTCCCTATAATTGCACCAGAGGTGGTACCCCCCTATATATATATATATATATATATATATATATATATATATATATATATATATATATATATGTATATATATATATATATATATATATATATATATATATATATATATATATATATATATATATATATATATATATATATTGTGTGTATATATATATATACTAATAATTGTGTATAATATATATATATATATTGTGTATAATATATATATATATATATTATACACACAATATATATATATTGTGACGATAATCTCTTCCAGAGATTGAGCCTGCTCTTCCCTATATACATCACGTTCGACACAACATTCAAGATACGTTTTACAGTAGCTTGAACGTATATATCAAGACAGCCACACGCACCTGCACTCCCCCTCCCCCCACTCCTGCACACCTGGTCTCCGCGCTGACCCTTCTACTGCTGTAGTCCCAGTCTCAAACTACCGAATTGTCAGCCTTCCTGCATTCTCATTGACCGTTCGAGAACACGCCACTAAAGCCCTGCACCAACCATGTTCCACGTCAAGGCAAAGTCGGGGTCGACTGGCAGTACCACCAGCAGAATATATCTTGTGCTCTGGCTGATAACATCTAGTTGACTCACCTTGTGTGATCAAATAGCGGTTGTTAGCTTGCTCATATATTCCCAGCACCATTCTTATGTATTGATTATTTTATATTTCACTTGTGTTCCATATTGCCCTCCGGTTAACGTAATTTACTTTTATGTTATTTCTTTTTCACTTGTTATCCAGTCACGTTATTCAGCCAAGGTATTGTCTTTATTTAAATTTGTTTTCTAGAATAATTAAATGTCATTGTTTATTTTGTTTCGTGTTTCTTCCCTTACCTTACCACAGATTATCAGACAAGCAGTCATTCTTTTTTTCCCCTTTTTTTTAATAACTTATTTATATGTGACCTGGCTTTGACATCTGCCAGTGGAAGACTGCCGAACACCATACTCCACTACTTTACCGTCACAATATATATATATATATATATATATATATATATATATATATATATATATATATATATATATATATATATATATATATATATGTATATACACATACACACATACATACATACCCATACCTTGAGGTTACCTTGAAGAGATTCCGGGGCTTAGCGATTCCGCGGCCCGGTCGTCGACCAGGCTTCCTGGTTGCTGGACTAGTCAACCAGGCTATTGGACGCAGCTGTTCGCAGCCTTACGTATCCTAGGCAAGAATGAACGCCCAAAGCCTAAAATAAAGAGCATTCAGAGAAGACCTTGTGGATTCTCACTGAATACTTTAATATTTTCGCCTCCTTCTACCCCCTGTTCTTTTGTATATATACATATATTTGTTTTATTTAAACTTTGATACAAAAAATGAGTTACATATTGGGTACAAAGATGATTACCATAAATCGTCGAGTTTCTGCAGCTCCTCAGATGGAGGGTATGAACCCTGAATGCAGTGTGCATTTCCCCTCTTTATCGCCATGCTGAGGTGCTGGAAAAGGGAGCTGATAGCTCTCCGGTCTCTTGTCGTTTCAATTAACCAAGGGTCCAGTTTCTTCTAAAAATTGGTGGCACTCTTACCCCAGGCGCCGAGTGTCTCAGAAGCAAAGGGGACAAAATTGTGGTGGTAATCCAGGTCATTGTGTCAGGAGATGGATTTCCAGCTCTCTTGTGCACTGTAATGTGTATGTGGAGGACAGGAAGGCCGAGCACATGAGTATGTGTACAGGGGACAGGTTTGAGAGCTACTCAAATCTGGACAGTCTTGATGGGTGTCTTCAGATAACCCTTGCCAAAAGCTTTTCAACAAAGATATAGTGGCCGCTGTAGCGTGTCTGTATGAAAAGTTATTGCCATAAATCTGTTTCATGGTCATTTTTATACAAGTTTAAGAAGAGAGGTGGGTTGGTGGAGCAACGTTCGTAAGCCGATCCCCTTACCATCAGCCCCCTCTTGCCATGACGTAGTTGACTGTGAAATCTTAAGGTGAGTCGTGATTCGTCGACGCACTAGGCCTCTGGAGATGCTTGCCTGTGATTGGTGCATATGGGCTGAGGGGTGCCTGCCCGAGGTGGGCCCTCGCTTGGCGTGAAAATTCATTCTTGCCGTGCCAATTGCCGTGAAGAGGCTGTGATTTTCGTTGCTAGGCCAAGCATAGGAAACATCGCCTGCATTGACACCAAAGTCACTCTCTATCGTCGTGCCTTCGTCCCGGGTCCGCTATGGTAAGAATTCGGAGTCGTGGAGGTTGGGATCGTCGGGTTATATTAAGGTGAACGTTATATATGATCGTCACGAACCACATGATAGCCAAGCCGCTCAGAGGAAATGGACAGTTGGTGGCTGTTAAATCCGCGATCTGTAGTGACTTCGTTGGTCAATTGTGCCTTAGTCAGAAGGTACCTGTGAGAGACGAACTCAGGAAGATTTTCGAGTGTTGAAAGAAATCTTGATTACGTGACACTAACTATCCAAGCCGCCATCGTGTAGTTCCGTGTTGTGCTGAGGGCGTATATATAACATCGCTAGCTGTGAAGGGCTCGGGTGGTCTCGCTACACTAGTGCCAAGCCTTGTGCATCTGTGTACCTCCCACCATCATCCTGTGTCTGTGTCTTGACACCGAGCCAGTTACCTGTGGGTCTGTTTGACACGTGAAGAACGTGGGCGAACTTCCACTTCAGCCTACCTCAGCCTTTAGTCTACTGCTGCTTCAGTGGGATGGGGATGAATGAAAGTGCTGTGTAAATGAGACCGATCTGGAGAAAAAGAGTAAGTACCTGAATTCTGTTTCGGTGTATCAGACACAGAAGCTAGTTTCGCAGCCAATGGTCCGTCTTGACATTGTCCATTAACACCTGTGAGGCGATTGGAATTGTAGATGCGTCAGTTACACCTGGATTAACGTCAATCAATTTGAGGAGAGAGCCCAACTATGAGCGAGGACGTGTGTACGGGTACACGGGACATATATTCAGTTTTGTGGAGCTGTGACGTAATATTACTGCATCCCCCAAGGTTGGAGGAAAGTGTTTTATTCATTCATGCTCTATGTCCCTATGTGCCATGGGTGTGTTAACTTTTCAGAGTAACCAGTCCCGGCAGTGAAGTGCAAAACGGGAGATTTCCCAGTAGTGGTTATTTGTGATATATTACATCTTGGCCAGTACATTTTATACATTCGTGTGTTGAGTGTTTGGGCTGTGATTTTAGTATTGTTATTTCACTTCACTGTTGGGGTGTGTTATTCATTTGCCGTGGGCGGCAAAAGTGAACCGTGTTGTGTTATCTGTATGACAAAATCCTTGGTGTAGGGCATGGTGGATTCCGTGAGAATTAAGAAGTCATTAACGTCACTGGGGGACACATTGCTTAATGAGGGTGTTGCTGTGTTGTGGAAAACAGTGTTGATGTTACCTGCTTATGCAGGGTGTAGAGTGCATAATGAAGTAGAGTATGAGAACCCTCATTAATGTAATTTTGTCATAAGACCAGAGAGACACCTGTCGATTGGGTGACAGAAGTGTCAATCATAACTCGTCTGGATTAATAGGCTGTCGGGGGTGACAGTAATTAATAGGGAATTACTCACAGAATACTTGACGGGGGTCAAGTGTGTTGTAATTAAGAGCCTTCGAGTAATCGTTGTTGTCAGTCGAGTGTCGTTGTGGCAAGATTTTGTTAACGTTATTGAATTGTTGCTGATTGCTGTGGACAGTCAATTAACGTAACTCTTATTGAATTCGATTAGTGTACTTTTACTACAGAGGCCTTCTATACCACACACACATTATGAGCCCTGGTTTTGTCCACCACACAAAGAGGCCACACCACAAACACCCCCAACATCTACACAATGAGGCCGTGAGGCTATAAGGGTCATAGTGAGGCCATAAGTGTCCCAGTGAGGTCGTAAGGGTAACAGTGAGGCCATAAGGGCCACAGTAAGGCCATAAGGGCCACAGTGAGGCCATAAGGGCCACAGTGAGGCCATAAGGGCCACAGTGAGGCCATAAGGGCCACAGTGAGGCCATAAGGGCCACAGTGAGGCCATAAGGGCCACAGTGAGGCCATAAGGGCCACAGTGAGGCCATAAGGGCCACAGTGAGGCCATAAGGGCCACAGTGAGGCCATAAGGGCCACAGTGAGGCCATAAGGGCCACAGTGAGGCCATACGGGCCACAGTGAGGCCATAAGGGCCACAGTAAGGCCATAAGGGCCACAGTGAGGCCATAAGGGCCACAGTGAGGCCATAAGGGCCACAGTGAGGCCATAAGGGCCACAGTGAGGCCATAAGGGCCACAGTGAGGTCGTAAAGGCCACAGTGAGGCCATAAGGGCCACAGTGAGGCCATAAGGGCCACAGGGAGGCCATAAGGGCCACAGTGAGGCCATAAGGGCCACAGTGAGGTCTTAAGGGCCACAGTGAGGCCATAAGGGCCACAGTGAGGCCATAAGGGCCACAGTTAGGCCATAAGGGCCACAGTGAGGCCATAAGGGCCACAGTGAGGCCATAAGGGCCACAGTGAGGCCATAAGAGCCACGGTGAGGCCATAAGCGTCACAGTGAGGCCATAAGAGCCACAGTGAGGCCATAAGGGCCACAGTGAGGCCATAAGCGTCACAGTGAGGCCATAAGGGCCACAGTGAGGCCATAAGGGCCACAGTGAGGCCATAAGGGCCACAGTGAGGCCATAAGGGCCACAGTGAGGCCATAAGAGCCACAGTGAGGCCATAAGAGCCACTGTGAGGCCATAAGAGCCACGGTGAGGCCATAAGCGTCACAGTGAGGCCATAAGAGCCACAGTGAGGCCATAAGGGCCACAGTGAGGCCATAAGCGTCACAGTGAGGCCATAAGCGTCACAGTGAGGCCATAAGGGCCACAGTGAGGCCATAAGAGCCACAGTGAGGCCATAAGGGCCACAGTGAGGCCATAAGCGTCACAGTGAGGCCATAAGGGCCACAGTGAGGCCATAAGCGTCACAGTGAGGCCATAAGAGCCACAGTGAGGCCATAAGGGCCACAGTGAGGCCATAAGCGTCACAGTGAGGCCATAAGGGCCACAGTGAGGCCATAAGCGTCACAGTGAGGCCATAAGGGCCACAGTGAGGCCATAAGAGCCACAGTGAGGCCATAAGGGCCACAGTGAGGCCATAAGAGCCACGGTGAGGCCATAAGCGTCACAGTGAGGCCATAAGAGCCACAGTGAGGCCATAAGGGCCACAGTGAGGCCATAAGCGTCACAGTGAGGCCATAAGCGTCACAGTGAGGCCATAAGGGCCACAGTGAGGCCATAAGAGCCACAGTGAGGCCATAAGGGCCACAGTGAGGCCATAAGAGCCACGGTGAGGCCATAAGAGCCACAGTGAGGCCATAAGGGCCACAGTGAGGCCATAAGGGCCACAGTGAGGCCATAAGCGTCACAGTGAGGCCATAAGAGCCACAGTGAGGCCATAAGGGCCACAGTGAGGCCATAAGGGCCACAGTGAGGCCATAAGAGCCACGGTGAGGCCATAAGCGTCACAGTGAGGCCATAAGAGCCACAGTGAGGCCAAAAGAGCCACAGTGAGGCCATAAGCGTCACAGTGAGGCCATAAGGGCCACAGTGAGGCCATAAGGGCCACAGTGAGGCCATAAGAGCCACAGTGAGGCCATAAGAGCCACGGTGAGGCCATAAGCGTCACAGTGAGGCCATAAGGGCCACAGTGAGGCCATAAGCGTCACAGTGAGGCCATAAGGGCCACAGTGAGGCCATAAGCGTCACAGTGAGGCCATAAGGGCCACAGTGAGGCCATAAGAGCCACAGTGAGACAATAAGAGGCACAGTGAGGCCATAAGGCCACAGTGAGGCCATAAGCGTCACAGTGAGGCCATAAGCGTCACAGTGAGGCCATAAGAGCCACAGTGAGGCCATAAGGGCCACAGTGAGGCCATAAGAGCCACAGTGAGACAATAAGAGGCACAGTGAGGCCATAAGGGCCACAGTGAGGCCATAAGCGTCACAGTGAGGCCATAAGGGCCACAGTGAGGCCATAAGAGCCACAGTGAGACAATAAGAGGCACAGTGAGGACATAAGGGCCACTGTTGAGGCCATAAGCGTCACAGTGAGACAATCTTGAGATGATTTCGGGGCTTATAGTGTCCCGCGGCCCGTCCTCGACCAGGCCTCCACCTCCAGGAAGCAGCCCGTGACAGCTGACTAACTCCCAGGTACCTATTTACTGCTAGGTAACAGGGGCATCAGGGTGAAAGAAACTCTGCCCATCATTTCTCGCTGGCGCCCGGGATCGAACCCGGGACCACAGGATCACGTGTCCAGCGTGCTGTCCGCTCGGCCGACCGGCCCCCAAAACATTATTGCCAACAGCATTTTGGTGTTCCCAGGCGGTCACCCATCCAAGTACAAACCAAACCCAACGTTGCTTAACTTCGCTGATCGGACGAGAAGCGGTGTTCTCAACGTGGTATGGCCGTTGTCTCACATAAGCCATAAGGCTCACAGTGAGACCATAAGGGCCACAGTGAGGACAGAAGGGCCACAGTGAGGCCATAAGGGCCATATTGAAGCCATAAAGGGTCACAGTGAGGCCATAAGGGCCAAAGTGAGGCCATAAGGGTCACAGTGAGGCCATAAGGGTCACAGTGAGGCCAGAAGAGCCACAGTGAGACCATAAGGCTCACAGTGAGACCATAAGGGCCACAGTGAGGCCATAAGGGTCACAGTGAGACCATAAGGGCCACAGTGAGGCCAGAAGGGCCACAGTGAGACCATAAGGGCCACAGTGAGACCAGAAGGGCCACAGTGAGACCATAAGGGTCACAGTGAGGCCATAAAGGCCACAGTGAGACCAGAAGGCCCACAGTGAGGCCATAAGGGCCACAGTGAGACCAGAAGGGCCACAGTGAGACCAGAAGGGCAACAGTGAAGCCATAAGGGCCACAGTGAGGCCAGAAGGTCCACAGTGAGACCATAAAGGTCACAGTGAGGCCATAAGGGCCACAGTGAGGCCAGAAGGGCCACACCGAGGCTAGGCCAACTCAGCACTAGCGGCACACAGCAGCACCCACCTGAAGGCGAAGCTTGGCTGAGTGGTAAGTTTGGCGCTCATGATGGGGTTGATGATGTGCTCGGAGGTTCCTCTGCGGACGCAGCCGAAGTCCCGGTTGTCCGTGCACGCCGACCCCAGGTTGAGCTCGTTGTTGAACAGGAAGTGCTCTGAATAACGGTTGGACGTCAGTTCCTGAGAGAGAGTAATGGAATGTGAGGGAGAGTGGTGCAGGGTGAAGAATCGTGGTGGAGGGTGAGAGAGAGTTACCTGGACACCATCTGCTGTTACTGTGATACCTGGACACCATCAGCTGTTACTGTGTTACCTGGACACCATCAGCTGTTACAGTTACCTGGACACCATCAGCTGTTACAGTTACCTGGACACCATCAGCTGTTACTGTGTTACCTGGACACCATCAGCTGTTACTGTGATACCTGGACACCATCAGCTGTTACAGTTACCTGGACACCATCAGCTGTTACAGTTACCTGGACACCATCAGAGTAGTGAAGTTGAGGACTACAAGGACGCGCGCCGTCTGCCAGGTGGACCCCCCTGCGACTAGAACCCCGCACGCCATCTGCCAGGTGGACCCCCCTACGACTACGACACCACGCGCCATCTGGCCAGGTGAGCTCATTAGAGCCAGCTGGCCATGTGGTGTTCAGGTATGTAGCCACATAGTGTTGTAAGGGGATTTTCCCGGAAGTTGAGCCATGTCGGACGCGTGTGAGCGTCCGGTGTTTGGGTATGTGGTCAGGGAAGATTGGGGTCATGTTGTTTGGGGGGTAGGAGAGTATGTAGGGCTATGTGGTATGTGGATATGTTGTTAAGAGTAAATGAATATGTATGTTTGTTTTCCGTAGACTTAATCATGTGTGTACATAATAGTTTTTGATTAATTAAAGGCTAAGTATTGTTATGCGCATAGAGTATGAGGTGAGTGCCCTAGAAGGCCCAACATATGTTGATGTGGTAGGGACAGGGGTGAGGGAGGGAGGGTGAGGAGGGGGGTGAGGGGGGCTCCCCTCTGGCTGGAGAGTGTTTAGAGCCATTTGTGGTTTGAGGTTTGACAGCTTCCGTTTAGGTAGCACTTGACAGAGTGTCATGTTGGGTAGGGGATGGAAGCTATGTGCTTGGTATGCAGACATGTGGAGGGAGGGGGGACCCCCAATACCTGAGAGGGAGCAGAGAGTTAAGATGGAGAGTGAGGGGACCTTCCCCCCATGGCTGGAGAGTGTTTAGGGTCATTTGTGGTTTTTGACATCCATTAGGCCATTCTTTGAGCTATGCACAGGAGGGTAGGAGAGAAAGAAAGAGACAGACAGACAGACAGACAGACAGACAGACACAGACAGACAGACAGACAGACAGACAGACAGACAGACAGACAGACAGACAGACAGACAGAGAAGACAGACAGACAGACAGGCAGGCAGACAGACAGACAGACAGACAGCCAGGCAGGCAGGCAGACAGACAGACAGACAGACAGACAGACAGACAGACAGACAGACAGACAGACAGACAGGACAGACCGGCAGGCAGACAGCCAGACAGAACAGACAGACCAGACAGACAGACAGACAGACAGACAGACAGACAGACAGACAGACAGACAGACAGAGACAGACAGACAGACAGACAGACAGACAGACAGAAAGCGTTTTTCTATGTCTTCAGAAGGGTGAGTGTACTGGCCACCTTTCACTAGCTAACGGTATTTCCATGTAGCTGGTGTGGGCATATCTTCCGGAAATAAGATGAGAGAAGGAGGGATCAGCTGGAGTCATTATTTTTAATTTTTCTCACCCAATGCAGCTGTTGGTGATCCATGACGTCCATTAGTCCCCCCCCCTACAGGAGGTTTTGGGACATAGTTCGGCCATTACAAGACAGGAAGTGTGGAGGAGGGTGGGAGAGCACTCTCTTAAGATGTACCAGTTGGCGGATAAGGTCTGTTTTATGTAACAAATGCATGGAAGGGGGACAGTCCAGGACGGATGTAGACCATTACCCACGTACCCTTAGGCGTTTTTCAAAGACCACAGAGAGGGTGGTGTGATGTACTGCCCCACTGCTCAGAGCTAAACTGAAAGCATTTCCTTGTAACTGCGATCTTATCTCCTCCTCCCAGAGGGTGCGCAATGACTGCCGTTACTTCCTCCTACCCAATGCGGTTTCGTTAAGGAAAGGGAGATGTAGCTAGCAGCAGCGGGGTCTCACTATTCCACTTACCATCCCCTCGCACTGGGGGTGGCGGTAATGGGGTGTACCATCCA
>WNGS01166976.1:150424-161929 GCA_020271785.1 Procambarus virginalis | reverse complement strand
GTGCTCCCTTATCATATTCTCAATACTTCTCTTGCCTCGCCAGATATCATCAAAGTCTCCCATACTCCATACGACGCCAGTGGTACCGGCAAGGTGGGTGACCTGGATACAACAAGGCGAAGAGATCTACTACAACTACCATAAAGCAACAACGACGTCAACAAGGAGCTACTCGTCTCCTGAACAGGCAACACTTTTGCTCCATTTAGCAGCACAAGTACTCAGTCCACCACCATCACATGGAACACACACCATCTTCATTTCCTACAAGACAGGCCCAACTCAACCATCGACTACTTCTATAATGGGTTTACCAGCTACATCATCTCAGCCTGGAGATTGCTACACCACAGGAGTCTGACTATATCATATCAGACGTCCTCTCCTAGCATCACTGAAGTAGGAGCCTGCTCCACCTACCCACTCCACCTCCCGTGAACGTGACTCACACCAGAACCGCAGGCTTTGGGGGAGAGGTTGTGATGATAATCTCTTCCCAGAGATGAGCCTGCTCTTTCTTCTACGTCACGTTCCAAGCCAATATTCAAGATGACGTTTTCAGTGGCTTAAACGTATATATCAAGACAGCACACACGCACCTGCAAACCCCCTCCTCCCCCCACTCCTGCACACCTGGGTCGGCCCGCAACTGCCTACCTCCCAGCCAAAACTACCAACTTGCGGCCGTCCTGCCATTCTCATTGGCCAGTTCACAACAACACCACCAGCTCCAGCCAATCACATTCCTCGCAAGCCAACTGCCAGGACCCACTAGCAGTTCTACAGTCCAGAATATATCTAGTGCTCTGACTGGGAACCCTACTTGACCACCTTGTGGTGATCAATAGAGGGTGAGTAGACGTTGCGCATATATTCCCAGCAATCCCTTATCTTTGTCAATTCCTGTTAACGACCAGTTCTCCCCTTTCAGTTTGTTATTATATTTTTATGTGTTTTACTTTTACATTTTTAAATGCCAAGGACTTGTCTGTATATTTATTTTGTTTTCTAGATTAAGTAAAGTGCCATTTTTTATATTTGTGTTTTCGTGTATTCTTACCTTACCTTACCACAGATTATCAGACAAGCAGTCACTCTTTTTTCCCCCTTTTTTTATAACTTACATATATGTGGCCCAGACATTGACATCTGCCTACTTTGGAAAGGACTGACCGACCACCATTTTTCCAAACACGTTACCGTCACATTAATAATATATATGTATATAGTATATATCATATATATATAATATATATATATATCTATATATATATATATTATTAAACTGAAAACTCACACCCAGAAGTGAATCAAACCCATACTGCCAGGAGCAACGCAAACTTGGTATGTACAGGGATGCCTTAATCCGCTTAGACCATCACGACCGGAACTAAGGAAGCTGTATAGCCGAAGCTATTTGAACCACTTCCCCGACCCGCGGACTTGGATGGTTAATCTGGGCCATAGCGTTTTAATCAAATCACCTCATTCTTGGGGCACCCGTGAGGAACACCAAAATGCGATACAAGCCTGAATGGTCCCCGGACTATATGCAAATGAAAACTCTGCTTGTTCGCTATTTAAAAGCATTAGACCGTTTGGGCAGGTTAAATAGAAACTCATTGGGGTACCTTATGCGATTGGATTTGAGAACTGTCCACAGTTTTTAGACACCTTAATATCAATTTGGTTTAACTAATAATACGATACAATCTAATTTAATAAAAATCTCCCCTGGTACAGCAGGTTGTGTGATATTCGATTTCCCTGCAATGCATTGTGAGTCTGTGTACCTGGGACAAACAGGAACAATCCGTATACAATTACGTATGTCTCAAAACATGCTTATAGTATAGAACTGCCCAACGTCTAATGCTTTGTATCTAGATACACGTTTGTGTGATCACACTATATAGTTGGGATGGGGCGGAAAAGCAGTTGCCAATTGCAAATGGCTTTGTGGAACGAAATTTAATCGAGCCTGCGCTAATTAGTGCAATGTCCCAATCTTCTCAATGTTAGTACTGGTATGTACAACTTGACCCCAGTTTTAAATTAAACATATTAACAGTTTTAAAAAAAAATCTCTGAATTGAGGCATACAATGTCTCTTACAATTGTTATTCATTTATTGTGTTTTCATGAGGCTTTTCCTTAATCTTTTCATCCTTAATTCTCTGACCGCTTAATCCGCCTTCTTTGACCTTTCCTGTTTCTGGAAATCCTTCCTAGGGATGGTGGTCAGGTCCTAGGTGCTGACCGTATCCTCTCTCTCTTGTCCTCAGCAGTCTGTGTTGACAACGGCCTTCAACAGCCGAAACGTTTCACACCCCCACCCTTTCTCCAATTCTTTGTGGTTTTTCCGCAATAATAATATAATAAATATATATATATATAGATATTATATATATATTATATATATATATTATATTACTATATATATATATATATAATATAGATTTATATCTATAAATATATTTAATATATCATTATATAATACATAATATATATATAATAATATATATATATATATATATATATATATATATAATATATACATAATATCATATATATATATATATATATATGTCATACCTAGTAGCCAGAACGCACTCTGTCTCAGCCTACTCTGCAAGGCCCGTTTGGCCTAATAAGCCAAGTTTTCATGAATTAATATATTTCCTCTAATTGTTTTCTTATGAAATGATATAAGCTACCATTTCAATGCATGAGGTCAATTTTTTTTTATTGGGAGTTAAAATTAACGTAGTTATAGACCGAACCTAACCAACCCTACCTAACCTAACCTACCCTATCTTTATAGGTTAGCTTAGGTTAGGTATCCGAAAAGGTTAGGTTAGGTTAGGTAGGTTAGATAGCGAAAAACAAATTAATTCATGAAAACTTGGCTTATTAGGCAAATCGGGCCTTGCTAGTAGGGTAGGCTGAGAAGTGCGTTCTGGCTACTAGGTAACACATCATATATTATATATATATATATATATATAATATATTATATATATATATATATATAAATATATATAGTATTATATATATATTATATATATATATATATATATTGTGACGATAACCTCCTTTTCAAGAGAGATTGGAGCCTGCTCTGTCCCTACATAAAGTTACTTAATCATCCTACAAGAAATAAATGCTACACATTCAAGATACGGCTACCAGTAACACAAAACGTTTTGACCAGGAGGCAAAACGTACCCTAACCCCCCTACTCAGTCCCTCCACGCCGGCTCGCCACCCGTCTCAACCAGCCAAACCACCCCATTCTCCAGCTTGCCTGCCTCTGATGGTGGACCCGCCGACTGCAACACCTGCAAACACTGCACCTCAATGCCATCTACCTGAGTCGATGTCGGGCTTGCTCCAGCCATCATCTTCAGAGATATTCTTGTGCTCTTAGCTGTGACAAATTAACTGATACACGTCCCTGTTTGATCGGGTGGAGGTTCTAAAGCGAGCGCTCATATTCTCAGCACCTACTTAATGGCATTTTGTCTTTATAATTATTGTATGAGTAACTTCATCACTATTATATCATTTATGTTATATTGTTTAGACTTTGTTTTGTTTGCATTGTACATAGCCAGGGAGTGGTTCATTATTTTGCTTTGCTTTTCTATATTAATTAAAGTTTCATTGTATATACTTGTTGTTTGCGTGTACTTCCCTTACTTTTACCACAGACAACAGCCAAGCAGTACTCTTTTTTTTTTAGTAAATGTGACAGGCACTGACACCAGGCAATTAGGAAGACTGCCGAACATCCACACTCCCTACATTTCCCGTCCACTATATATATATATCTTATATATATTAATATATATATATATTAATATAATATATATATATATGTATATATGTGAGGAAAGCTGCATGAACGCGCAAGCCATATATCACTTAGAATCTCTTTGACCCGGCCAGGATTCAGAACCCATGCCGTCCAGGATCCACCCCTAAACGTACACAGTACCCGTGACCACCGCACCAATGATCGAAGACGATCATTGGTGCGGTGGTCACGGACAAAAAGGAAGTGATAGCCTGAGCCTATATGACAACCACTTCACCGCCGGCCACTTGGATGGTTTTGCTTGGGCAACATTTTATCAAATCACTGCAGTTTTTTGGGCAACACGTGAGGAACATCAAATGCGAACAAGCCTGAATTGGTCCCCAGGACTATATGGAATGAAAACTCACACCCCAGAAGTGACTCCTGGAGTTATGGGTTCGCGTATATATATATATGTATATAATATATATATATATATATATGATATATATAATATATTATTATATATATATATATATATATATAATTTGCAATTGACGATCACGAAACACTGACCATTTGTATGCGGAAAATCGACAGAGAAATGGAAAAGAGATGAACGTTTCGGCCGATCTGGGCCTCTGTCAACACCGTAACTGATGGATTGATGGATAAAGATTAAGCCACCCAAGAGGTGGCACGGGCATGAATAGCCCATAAGTGGTGGCCCTTTTGAACCATTACCAGTATCAATAGATGATACTGGGGATCTGTGGAGGTGTGACTGCACCCTGCGTGATGGGAGATGTCTCCCGTGAACACCGGACTGAAAGAAATCACAAAGGAAGAGTGGAGGCAGACCTAGATCCTGACCACCAACTCCTGGGGAAAGAATTAACCAGAAAAAGGTATAGATTAGCTTAGAGTGGTCAGAAGGATTAAGCGGTAAGAAATAAAAGAATACATAAAAAGCCTCATTGAACCCACATAAAATATATTAATATAATATGTTATGAGAAAATGTAACTCTCCCTATCATAGTTTTTTCTTAAACTGTTGTGCAATATTGTAACTTAAAACTGGGTCACGTTTGACATACCAGTACTAACATTGAAAAGTTTGGACATTGACTAATTAGGGCAGACTCAATTAAATTCCGTTCCACAAAGCCATTGCAATTGGTAATTCTTTTCGTCCCATCCCAATTAATAGTGTGATCACACAAACATGTGTGTAGATACAAAGCATTAGACGTTTGGGCAGTTCTTATACTATTAGCATGTTGGGACATAACAATTGTAATGATTTTCCTGTTTGTCCAAAGTCCACAGACTCACAATCATTGCAGGGAATCGAATACACAAACCTGCGATCAGGTGAGTTTATTTTTTAATTTGACTTAATCGAATTTTTAGTGAACACCAAATTGATATTATGGTTCTTAAAAACTGGGGAAAGTTTCTCAAATCCCATCGCATAAGGTACCAACAATGAGTTTCTAATTTCTGTTTTCGCATTGGAGATATTATTATAAAATGTACGTTTAGCTTTCCCAAAACGAACAATCCAAAAACATTTTAGGGTACTGTAAACTCTTCCCAATTTCTATATTTTAGCTATCTCTTCATCAAAAACTCAGCTGCATACCCTCAAAGCTAGAAGAAACATACCTGAAAAAACTGCCTGTTACTTTACTATGATGATTCAAATAATAATGAACAAACAACCCCACGTTCGTAAGTTTCAATACACATTAAATTTTAACCTTCTATTGACTCTATGAATCATAAAGTCCAAAAACGGAAGAGTTTCTCCTCATTTCACATGTGAATTTTATTGAAGGTACCAAGAAATTAAGTTCATTAAGAAAACAATTTGGTCTTGGTCACTGGCCATAAGCACAAAATATCATCAACATACCTAAACCAAACAACATTAGAGGGGATAATCCTTGGATAAGATTTTTGTTTCGAAGAACTCCATATACATATTGCTCAAAACTGGGGAAAGAGGATTGCCCATTGCCATTTCAAATGTTTGTTTGAAAATTTTTCCATTGAAACTGAAATAATGTTTTTTAACATAATTTGATAAGTTCCAACACAATATTTGTCTGCAAACTCAAATTATATTTAGGCAGTTCCTCACGTAGCGTATTCTAGCAAATCATCAACAGGTACTTTAGTGAATAAGGCAGTCACGTCAAAACTTACTGGTTTAAAATCAAAATTCAAATTTAGAGTGGATAGCTTATTAATTAAGTCTACATTGTTAGTTAAGTGTGAGTTGGAAATAGTACCAACCATAGGGGACAAAACATTGACCAACAACTTAGAAAGTTTATAAGCTGCCGAACCAACTGAACTAACAATCGGTCTAACTAACCATAAACCTTATAATCCAGTTAGACCGATTGTTAGTCAGTTGGTTCGGCGGCTTATAAACTTTCTAAGTGGTTGGTCAAAGTGAAGATGAGGACACCTTCATCTTTGAAAGGTCCTGTCAAGATTGTTCCTTCTACGGCGTTGCTGATTAATTTTTTTACTACAAGGCGCGCGGCGTTGCAAAGTTTGGTTAGTTGATATTTTGCAACATAATAATTGGCAAGCCAATTTTCAATTGCCGTACGTGTGATGGTATCCCTGGCAGATCGAGTGAATTCAACATTTTGTTGGCTAATTAACCGCTTCATCTGCTTCCTAAACAGTGTCGACGGACTTGTATGTGACTTCCTGCTTTGGATGTTAGACTGAATAATTTTAAGTTCGTAGACGTCTTTGTTCTTGGCCACAAGAAGAGCTCGTTCATTCAGCCAATCGTGAGTCTTATAATTAGTTTGAATATTGGGAAATACTTTTTCAACCTATTCTTCTTTTGACGTCACTAAATTGTAGAAGGTATCAGGCAATGAAATTCGTCCTGAGGTCAGATCAACCGGCACGTTTCATTTCCCATTTTCTAGAAATTGATATGAGAATATTTCAGCTGATGGAACGTTTCGCAGTTGGACACGCATATTTGTAATTAATTTTAACGTCTTTACGTGGCGCCACAAAGTAAATTATTTCAGTCGAGCATTTATTTCGTCCGCTGGTGTCAATCAAGGAATTACAGGTAATGTTTGCCTGAAATCTCCTGCAAGCAATATTAATGCGTTCCCAAATGGTCTGATGTTACCACGCAAATCTAGCAATGATCGATCAAGAGCCTCCAGTGATTTTTTGTGGGCCATTGTGCATTAATCCCAAACAATAAGTTTGCATTTCTGCATTACTTTTCACACGCCGGATCCTTTGGAAATGTCGCACGTGGGAGTTTTAATTAATTGAATTGTTCAAAGGCAATTTCAAAGCCGAAGTAGCAGTTCTTCCACCTGGTAGCAATGTCGCAGCTATTCCGGACTATGCAAGAGCTAAGGTAATGCCATTTTGGGATCGAAATATTTCCAGAATCAATCTAATTAGGAAGGTTTTACCAGTTCATCCTAGCGCACCTAAGACGATTTCTCCAAGCCCGTTATTGACAGTTTGATTTATTTGAGTGTAAATGCCTTTTCCCTCAAGAGTTAGCTTAGGAAATTTTGATTGCACATACGACAACAGATCACCCGTGTTGTAATTTTGTTCACGACGCAATTCTACATTGAACGAAGCAGAAGCAGATCGATTCGGTGATGGAATTTCCAATTGATTGAGAACTTTGTTTGTGATTTCTAAGCACACATCTTCAATCATTACCAACTCTTCGTTGCAGATTTTTGCTGTGAAATCCATGTTCATATTTGAATTTTCCTTGCGTATTCGACGAATAATATCTACAGCCATGTGCGATATATATTTTCCCATAACTCTGTTGGAGATGGAGAGCAGGCAGTCAATATGATTGCAAACAATGCACGAATTTGATTTGGATGTGACGCGTTAGACGCATATTAAGTCATACATCCCAGTGTCGGTCGTTCTCCAATGAATTTAGAGCTTGACATGCACTACAGAAAGTGGCATGTGTAACGCTGTTGACGAATCTCAATTGCTGGAAAGATGTTGGACTGGGCACATTTACCAACAGCATGCGAAGAAAGAAGGAGTCATCCTGATTGGGATGCACGGTGGACAGTCTTCCTATCGTAGTTTATTAGAATACGCCAGGTTGTCCGTCGACTCTCTCTCCTCGTTTGCGTTGTAGAAATGAATTTCTACTGGCATTCCATTTGTAATACATAGACAATTCCAAATACAGCAATGTTTTCGCAAAAGCGTCATTTTGACATAACGTGAAGAAAGCCGTTAACGTTGTAGTTGGTGGATTCATAGCTGTTTGTTGCACATTTGCAGCTGTGAAATTAATGTGTTGCCCATTTTCTTGTTTTCAAAACAAAACAAAAAATACTAACAAAATAATTATATTCAAATGCAGATCAATATACACAGCTCAATATCACTGCGAACTGCACTGAAAAATAAGAGGAACAATTGATAAAACGAAATGAAAAAATGAAAAAGAAACAAATAAGCTATACTCATGAAAAGAACGGTATGGTAAACAATACAGCTCAATTCCAATGTAATTTCACACAAAATAATTAAATCAAAATGAAAATCAATCAAAATCTTTGAAAATTCAATTTATCAATGAAATCGGAAACATTGAAATGAATTTGTAACATATTTGGGCTAGTGTGTGTTGTTCTTACGTGCAACAGATGGAGCTGTTTTAAAAAAGAAATATTTTTTACCTGTCATAGGTTTGGCATCTGAATAGTAGGTATATAAAAAGATGCACGTATTTGATTAGAACGTTGTGTCAAAATTTCAAAGCAATCGGTGAAGAACTTTCGGATATTACAGCATGTGTTGCTCTTACGTCCTACAGATGCCACTGTTTTTCAAAAAAGCATGTTTTTTCCTGTCACAGGTGAGGCATGTATATAGTAGTATATAAAATCACTCGCCTATTCGAAAGCAACGTTGTGTGAAAATATCAAAGCAATCGATAAAGAGGTTTCGAAGATTCCCACACATGAAAAACACAGTTTTCAAAAAAGCATGTTTTTTTCCCATCATAGACGTGACATCTATATATATGTATATAAAACCTGCTCGGATGCGAATGGAATATTACGTGAAAATTTCAAGGCAATTGGTGAAGAACTTTCGGAGATTAGCGATTTTTAACAAACGAACATTTCAATTTATATATATATAATATATATATATATATATAATATATATATATATATAATATATATATATAGATATATATATATATATATATATATATATCTATATATATATACACTACATATATATATACACGACTGGGTAGAATATTGTTATGCATTAGTTGGCTGATGATTGCTGGTGTTGACTTCTTGATGTGTAGTGCCTCGCAGATGTCATGCCGCCTGCTATCGCTGTATCTATTCGACTGATTTCTGTGTTGTTGCTAAGATTTCTCTGGCTGATGGTCTGGTTGTGGGAAGAGATTATATGTTCCTTAATGGAGCCCTGTTGCTTATGCATCGTTAATCGCCGGGAAAGAGACGTTGTTGTCTTGCCAATATACTGAGTTCTTTGAGGCTTACAGTCCCAAGTGGGCATTTGAAGGCATAGGACGACGTTGGTCTCTTTAAAGCGTTCTGCTTGTGTCTGGAGAGTTTCTCGTGAGTAGGCTGGCCGTTTTTTTGGTTTTATAGTAAATCGTCAGTTGTATCTTCTGATTTTTGTCTGTAGGGATAACGTTTCTATTAACAATATCTTACAGGATCTTTTCCTCCGTTTTATGAGATGTGAGAAAAGAGTTCCTGTAAAATAGGCTAATAGGGGGTACAGGTGTTGTGGTTGTTGTCTCTTCAGAGATTGCATGGTTTTTCACCTTTCTTCTTATGATGTCTTCAACGAAACCATTGGAGAAGCGTTGTTGACTAGGACCTGCCTTACCCTACAGAATCTTTCATCGACTTGCTTCCATCCTGAGCTGTGGCTGAGAGCCACGGTCGACATAAGCGTTAACAACACTCCTCATGTACCTGTGTGGGCAGTCGCTGTTGGCAATGAGGCACATTCCTGTAATTGATTTTTTAGTGTAGACTGCAGTGAGGAAACCTCCGCTCCTTTCCATGAATATTACATCTAGAAAGGGCAAATTCCCATCCTTCTCTATCTCGTAAGTGAAACGCAACACAGAATTCCGCTCAAATGCCTCCTTCAGCTCTGCAGATGTCTGACATCAGGTAGCTGTGTAAAAATATCGTTAACATACCTGCAGTATATGGCCGCGGTGTTCAAGTTCATGTCGTCTAAGACCTTTTGTTCGATGGTACCCATGTAGAAGTTTGCAAACAGGACACCTAGGGGAGAACCCATGGCGACCCCATCTACTTGCTTATACATGTGCCCATCCGGGCTCAAGAAGGGTGCCTCTGTAGTACAGCTTGGAGTAGTTCCTTAGAATGTTTTCTGGTATGTCAAGAGGAGTACAGGCGGGATCACGATACACTCTGTCCGCTATCATCCCGATGTTTCATCCACAGGTACGTTGGTAAACAGTGATTCTACGTCCAACGAAACTCTTATCCCTGTGGCCCGTGTTCCCCTCAGTAAGTACAACAAATTCCTTTGGAGACTCCAGCCTGGAGGTGCAAGGGACATAAGGAGTCAGCAAGCCGTTGAGTCGCTTCGCCAGTCTGTACGTGGGGTGTGGGTATCTGGCTGACGATTGGCCGAAGTGGGTTTCCAGGCTTGGTGTGTCTTGACATTTCCATACGCATATCCTGGTTTGTATCTTCTGTCCTCCATTGACAGGCGTTAGAGATGTGTTAAAATATATCATTCAAGGATTTATTGAACAATCAACCACAAAGGTGAGTCGGTGCTTTTAAAATGCTAAGCTAACCTATCATACGTAAATACATAGATCACAGTTTTATGTATGCCCTACATAAGGTGTTCTGATGTGTCTTTTACATAGAGTATTAATGTATGCATTACAAAGGTGATTGTTGTTGTTGTTATAGATTCAGCTACATCGGAACACAGTTCCAAGTAGCACGGGCACGGGCTATGGTGAGCCCGTAACTTACCTGGCACAGGAGCTGGGCAAGAAGCACGGGCTATGGTAGCCTCGTGGACAGGAGATGTCTACCCGTGTACAAAGGTGAAATGTAATTCTGATAAGTACCTGCATTTGGGTGAGGTGATGTAATACAATAGTGGGGTGAAACACAGAACATGGAATACGGGGTATAGATATTGTAGAAGTTGGGTACAAATAGAACTGCATTGAATACGGGGTATAGATTTGTAGAACTTGGGTACAAATAGAACTGCAGAATGCCTATTGGCCCAGTATTTTCTTGATGCTTCTATATTGGAGCGGAGTCTTGAAGTGGGTAGAATATAGTTGTGCGTTAATTGGCTGTTGATGCTGGTGTTGACTTCTTGATGTGTAGTGCCTTGCAGATGTCAAGCCGCCTGCTGTTGTTTGTTAAGATTTCTCTCGGTGATGGTTTGGTATGTGGGAAAAGAATATATGTTCCTTAATGGAGCCCTGTTGCTTATGCATCGTTAACGCCTGGAAAGAGATGTTGTTGTCTGTGCCTATATACTGAGTTTTTTGAGGCTTACAAGTCCCAAGTGGGCCATTTGAAGGCATAGACGACGTTTGTCTCATTTAGTGCGTTCTGCTCCGTTTCTGGAGAGCTT
>WNGS01166976.1:126310-139481 GCA_020271785.1 Procambarus virginalis | reverse complement strand
CTTCATCCACACACTCAGTACTCACCAACACCCACACAATCACTACTCATCTCCACCCACACACTCATTATTCCCCTCCATCCACACACTTAGTACTCACCTCCACCCACACACTCAGTACTCACCTCCTCCCCACACACTCACTACTCACCTCCATCCACACACTCAGTACTCACCGCCACCCACACACTCAGTATTCACCTCCACCCACACACTCAGTACTCACCTCCACCCACACACTCACTATTCACTTCCATCCACACACTCAGTACTCACCTCCACCCACAGACGCACTATTCACTTCCATCCACACACTCAGTACTCACCTCCACCCACAGACTCACTATTCACTTCCATCCACACACTCAGTACTCACCGCCACCCACACAATCACTACTCATCTCCACCCACACACTCATTATTCCCCTCCATCCACACACTTAGTACTCACCTCCACCCACACACTCAGTACTCACCTCCTCCCACACACACTCACTACTCACCTCCATCCACACACTCAGTACTCACCTCCACCCACACACTCAGTACTCACCTCCGCCCACACACACACTCACTACTCACCTCCACCCACACACTCACTATTCACTTCCATCCACACACTCACTATTCACCTCCACCCACACACTCACTATTCACCTCCACCCACACACTCACTATTCACCTCCACCCACACACTCACTATTCACCTCCACCCACACACTCACTATTCACCTCCACCCACACACTCACTATTCACCTCCACCCACACACTCACTATTCACCTCCACCCACACACTCACTATTCACCTCCACCCACACACTCAGTATTCACCTCCACCCACACACTCACTATTCACCTCCACCCACACACTCACTATTCACTTCCATCCACACACTCACTATTCACCTCCACCCACACACTCACTATTCACCTCCACCCACACACTCACTATTTACCTCCACCCACAAACTCACTATTCACCTCCACATACACACTCACTATTCACCTCCACCCACACACTCACTACTCACCTCCACCCACACACTTAGTATTCACCTCCACCCAGACACTCACTATTCACCTCCACTCACACACTCAAGAAGACCTGAAAGTTGTAGGATTAAATATTATGATAGATATCGTGAGGAGACATTCACATATGGGACTAATAGAACAAGAAACCAGCAATATGATGTTATAGTGGCCAGAATATGTCTGGGACATAGACGTATCTGGCAGCTTTCTCAAAACCCAAATGTCGAGTACACAATGTGTCAACTTTGTGATAGAGAAAACATGCACTCTCTTGAACATTATATTGTAGAAAGTCCCATATTGACTGACTTTCGGCTTCCTGGGCTGAGGTATGCTGAACTATGTAACTACTACATGAGTACTGTAACACTTGATGATATATTGGACTTGTACCCTACATTGACCATGTAATGTATCACTTATACAACGTATGTGTGTGATATAACTATATAACCTGAACTTGTAAAAGCACCTTAATCACCTTCAGTGATTAAGTGCTTAATTGCACACTATTTTCTCTATCATCTATATCACCCTGTCAGAGTAAAGGAGACAAATGTATGTGTGTGTACATATGTATATGTACGTATATGTGTGTGTGTATGTATGTGTATAAGGTATATGTGATAGCTGATCAGAATTACATTTCACCTTTGTTAATGCATATTAATCACTCTATGTAAAAGACACATCAAACACCTTATGTAGGGCATACATAAAACTGTGCATCTATGTATTTACGTATGTAGGTTAGCTTAGCATTTTAAAAGCACCGAATCACCTTGTGTGGTTGATTGTTAAATAAATCCCTGAAGTATTATTTTAACACATCTCTAACCCTGTCCATGGAGGACAGAAGAAAATGTATATATGTTGGTTAGCATTGTAAATGGGTGGCCACGTCTGTGGTAGAAAATATTAATAATAACAAAAATAAAAAAAACTCAGTACTCACCTCCACCCACACACTCAGTACTCACCTCCACCCACACACTCAGTACTGACCTCCACCCACACACTCAGTACTCACCTCCACCCACACACTCAGTACTCACCTTCACCCACACAATCAGTACTCACCTTCACCCACACACTCAGTACTCACCTTCACCCACACAATCTGTACTCACCTTCACCCACACAATCAGTACTCACCTTCACCCACACAGTCAGTACTCACCTCCACCCACACACTCAGTACTCACCTCCACCCACACACTCAGTACTCACATCCACCCACACAATCAGTACTCACCTTAACCCACACACTCAGTACTCACCTCCACCCACACACTCAGTACTCACATCCACCCACACACTCAGTACTCACCTCCTCCCACACACTTAGTACTCACCGCCACCCCCACACTCAGTACTCACCTCCTCCCACACATTCAGTATTCACCGCTACATACACACTCAGAACTCACCTCCACCCACACACTCAGTACTCACATCCTCCCACACACTTAGTACTCACCGCCACCCACACACTCAGTACTCACCTCCATCCACACACTCAGTACTCACCTCCTCCCACACACTCAGTATTCACCGCTACCTGCACACTCAGAACTCACCTTAACCCACACACTCAGTACTCACCTCAACCCACACACTCAGTGCTCACATCCACACACACACTCAATATTCACCGCTACCTACACACTCCGAACTCACCTTAACCCACGCACTCAGTACTCACCTCCACCCACACACTCAGTACTCAGCTTCACCCACATAATCTTTACTCACCTCCACCCACACACTCAGGTACTCAACTTCACCCACGCACTTAGTACTCACCTATACCCACACACTCAGTACTCACCTCCACCCACACACTCAGGTACTCAACTTCACCCACGCACTTAGTACTCACCTATACCCACACACTCAGTACTCACCTCCACCACACACTCAGTACTCACCTTCACCCACAAACTTAGTACTCACCTATATCCACACACACGCAGTACTCACCTCATCCCACACACTCAGTACTAACCTTCACCCATCCACTCAGTACTCACCTCCACCCACATAATCTTTACTCACCTCCACCCACACACTCAGGTACTCAACTTCACCCACACACTCAGTACTCACCTCCACCCACACACTCAGTACTCACCTCCACCCACATAATCTTTACTCACCTCCACCCACACACTCAGGTACTCAACTTCACCCACGCACTTAGTACTCACCTCCACCCACATAATCTTTACTCACCTCCACCCACACACTCAGGTACTCAACTTCACCCACACACTCAGTACTCACCTCCACCCACACACTCAGTACTCACCTCCACCCACATAATCTTTACTCACCTCCACCACACACTCAGGTACTCAACTTCACCCACGCACTTAGTTCTCACCTCCACCCACACAATCAGTACTCACCTCCACCCACACCCTCAGTACTCAACTTCACCCACGCACTTAGTACTCACCTCCACCCACACACTCAGTACTCACCTCCTCCCACACACTCAGGTACTCAACTTCACCCACGCACTCAGTTCTCACCTCCACCCACACACTCAGTACTCACCTCCACCCACACACTCAGTACCCACCTCCTCCCACACACTCAGGTACTCAACTTCACCAACACACTTCACCCACAAGGGCCTCGCAGCCATATGGATAGCTCGCAGGACTCGTAGTTCTGTGGCGCGGGTTCGATTCCCGCACGATGCAGAAACGAATGGGCAAAGTTTCTTTTACCCTGATGCCCCTGTTACCAAGCAGTAAATAGGTACCTGGGAGTTAGTCAGCTGTCACGGGCTGCTTCCTGGTGTGTGTGTGTGTGTGTGTGTGTGTGTGTGTGTGTGTGTGTGTGTGTGTGTGTGTGTGTGTGTGTGTGTGTGTGTGTGGTGTGGTGTGGGGAAAAAAAGTAGTTAGTAAACAGTTGATTGCCAGGTAAGAGGCGGGCCGAAAGAGCAGAGCTCAACCCCCGCAAACACAACTAAGTGAATACAACTAGGTGAATACACTTAGTACTCACTTCCACCCACACATTTATTACTCATCTCTTCCCACACACTCAGTACTTACCCACACAGAACTCACATCCACCCACACACTCAGTACTCACCGCCACCCTCACACTCAGTACTCACCGCCACCCAACACTCAGTACTCACTGCCACCCACACACTCAGTACTCACCGCCACCCTCACACTCAGTACTCACCGCCACCCACACACTCAGTACTCACCGCCACCCTCACACTCAGTACTCACTTCCACCCACACACTCAGTACTCACCTCTACAAACACACTCAGTATTCACCGCCACCCACACACTCAGTATTCACCTCACTCAGTACTCACATTCTCCCACACACTTAGTACTCACCTCACCCACACACTCAGTACTCACCTCCTCCCACACACACAGTACTCACCTCTACCCACACACTCAGTATTCACTGTCACCCACACACTCAGTACTCATCTCACTCTCAGTACTCACATCCTCCCACACACTCAGTACTCACCTCACCCACACACTCAGTACTCACCTTCTCCCACACACTCAGTACTCACCTCCACCCACACACTCAGTATTCACTGCCACCGACACACTCAGTACTCACCTCTACCCACACACTCAGTACTCACCTCAACCCACACACTTAGTACTCACCTCAACCCACACACTCAGTACTCACCTCAACCCACACACTTAGTACTCACCTCCACCCACACACTCAGTAAACACCTCAACCCACACACTTAGTACTCACCTCAACCCACACACTCAGTACTCACCTCAACCCACACACTCAGTACTCACCTCCACCCACACACTCAGTACTCACCTCCACCCACACACTCAGTACTCACCTCACCCACACACTCAGTACTCACCTCCTCCCACACACTCAGTACTCACCTTCACCCACACACTCAGTACTCACCTCCACCCATACCTCAGTACTCACCTCAACCCACACACTCAGTACTCACCTCCACCCACACACTCAGCACTCACCTCACCCACACACTCAGTACTCACCTCCTCCCACACACTCAGTACTCACCTTCACCCACACACTCAGTATTCACCTTCACCCACACACTCAGTACTCACCTTCACCCACACACTCAGTAATCACCTTCTCCCACACACTCAGTACTCACCTTCACCCACACACTCAGTACTCACATCCACCCTCACACTCAGTACTCACCTTCTCCCACACACTCAGTACTCACCTTCACCCACATACTCAGTTCTCACCTTCTTCCACACACTCAGTACTCAGCTTCACCCACACACTCAGTTCTCACCTTCTTCCACACACTCAGTACTCAGCTTCACCCACATACTCAGTTCTCACCTTCACCCACACACTCAGTTCTCACCATCTCCCACACACTCAGTACTCACCTTCACCCACACACTCAGTACTCACCTTCACCCACACAATCAGTACTCACCTTCACCCACACACTCAGTTCTCACCTTCTCCCACATACTCAGTACTCACCTTCACCCACATACTCAGTACTCACCTTCACCCACACACTCAGTTCTCACCATCTCCCACATACTCAGTACTCATCTTCTCCCACGCACTCAGTTCTCACCTTTTCTCACACACTCAGTACTCACCTTCTCCAACACACTCAGTACTCACCTTCTCCCACACACTCAGTTCTCACCTTCTCCCACATACTCAGTTCTCACCTTCACCCACACAATCAGTACTCACCTTCACCCACACACTCAGTTCTCACCATCTCCCACATACTCAGTACTCCCTTCACCCACACACTCAGTACTCACCTTCACCCACACACTCAGTTCTCACCATCTCCCACACACTCAGTACTCACCTTCACCCACACACTCAGTACTCACCTTCACCCACACAATCAGTACTCACCTTCACCCACACACTCAGTTCTCACCTTCTCCCACATACTCAGTACTCACCTTCACCCACATACTCAGTACTCACCTTCACCCACACACTCAGTTCTCACCATCTCCCACACACTCAGTACTCACCTTCACCCACACACTCAGTACTCACCTTCACCCACACACTCAGTTCTCACCATCTCCCACACACTCAGTACTCACCTTCACCCACATACTCAGTACTCACCTTCACCCACATACTCAGTACTCACCTTCACCCACACACTCAGTACTCACCTTCACCCACATACTCAGTACTCACCTCGAGACTCAACAATGTCAATCTCGCCACTTGCTGGCCATCCACCATATTGCGAGTCCTTGGGCAGGAGCCAGATAGCTGCAGGGAGATATTCACATGTATAGTCATAAATGTTCACATGTATAGTCATAAATGTTCACACGTATAGTCATAAATGTTCACATGTATAGTCCTAATGTTCACATGTATAGTCATAAATGTTCACATGTTTAGTCATAAATGTTCACATGTATAGTCATAATGTTCACATGTATAGTCATAATGTTCACATGTATAGTCATAAATGTTCACATGTATAGTCATAATGTTCACACGTATAGTCATAAATGTTCACATGTATAGTCATAATGTTCACATGTATAGTCATAAATGTTCACATGTATAGTCATAAATGTTCACATGTATAGTCATAATGTTCACATGTATAGTCATAATGTTCACATGTATAGTCATAAATGTTCACATGTATAGTCATAATGTTCACACGTATAGTCATAAATGTTCACATGTATAGTCATAATGTTCACATGTATAGTCATAAATGTTCACATGTATAGTCATAAATGTTCACATGTATAGTCATAAATGTTCACATGTATAGTCATAATGTTCACATGTATAGTCATAATGTTCACATGTATAGTCATAAATGTTCACATGTATAGTCATAATGTTCACATGTATAGTCATAAATGTCACATGTATAGTCATAATGTTCACATGTATAGTCATAATGTTCACACGTATAGTCATAAATGTTCACATGTATAGTCATAATGTTCACATGTATAGTCATAAATGTTCACATGTATAGTCATAAATGTTCACATGTATAGTCATAAATGTTCACATGTATAGTCATAATGTTCACATGTATAGTCATAATGTTCACATGTATAGTCATAAATGTTCACATGTATAGTCATAATGTTCACATGTATAGTCATAATGTTCACATGTATAGTCATAAATGTTCACATGTATAGTCATAATGTTCACATGTATAGTCATAAATGTTCACATGTATAGTCATAAATGTTCACATGTATAGTCATAAATGTTCACATGTATAGTCATAATGTTCACATGTATAGTCATAAATGTTCACATGTATAGTCATAATGTTCACATGTATAGTCNAGGATTGGATAGGCAAATTGATCTCATCATGTGTATTTTCAGAAGTCTTCCCAATGAGTCACTTGGAGTATCTCCTTATGAGATGCTCTACGGACGTAAGTGGCGTACACCTCTCAAGGCTTTCAAGGATTCTCTACGTGATGTCACCTTCAGTGAGCATCAGAATGTGCCCCAGTATCTTCAAAATCTCCGACACATTCTAGAGAGGGTCCATTCCTTGCCAGCAACAACCTACAGAAAGCCCAGGAGAGATGAAGACTCGTTACGACCAGCACTGTAAATAAGGAAGTTTAAACCAGGAGACTTAGTGCTTGCCTATTTCCCTATCCCAGGTTCTCCTTTACAGAACAGGTTCTCAGGACCCTACCGTGTTAAGGAGTGCCGAAACAACTTCAACAACTACGTTCTCGAGACCCCCGATAGGCGGCGGAAGACCCAGCTGTGCCACATCAATTTACTCAAGCCCTACCATGGGTTCCTCCCACTGTGTTAACCAATTTCACCTCATTTACAGGTCCATATAGCCACAGTGAGACCTTCCCTGCTTCTCCTTCCGAAAGCACTGACACTGAGACAGCGCTTTCTAATTCAGAAATCCTTACTACCCTTCAATCATTTTCAGGACGATAATAGTGCTTCACTCATCAAACTCATCAGAGAACATCAGGAGTTGTTTCGAGATGATCCCCAAGAGTGTACTGTGACTCAGCACGACATCCAACTGCTACCTGACACCCAGCCGCCGATTCGCCAACCGTTCTACCGAATCAGCCCTAGCAAAACGGAGTCATGCGGGCTGAGGTACAGTATCTCTTGGACCATGGACTGGCTACCCCTGTGAGTCTCCCTGGGCCTCACCATGCATCCTGGTACCCAAACCTCACGGCAAAATCCGTCTGTGTACGGATTATAGGAAGTTGAACCAGGTCACAGTGAAGGACGCCTACCCAATACCCAGGATAGACGACATATGGATGCCATTGGTAATGCCCGCTACCTTCTCAGGTAGACTTACTCAAGTAACGGCTATACTACCAGGTGAGTTTAACGGAGCGAGCTAAGGTACTGTCCGCCTTTAAAACCCCATTCGGGCTTTACAGGTACAATCGCCTTCCCTTTGGACTCTGCAATGCCCCGGCCACCTTTCAGAGAGCTGTCAACCGCGTCATCCAGGGCTTGGACAACACCTACGCCTATTTGGATGACATCGTGGTAGCATCCAACACCTGGAGCGAACACCTGCTCCAGCTACAACGATTGTTCTACAAGCTCCTGAAAGCCGGCCTCACCATCAATCTGGGCAAGTCCACCTTCGCGAAAGGTAAAGTGCGGTACCTGGGTCATGTTATAGGGAGTGGCAGCCTGGCTCCGTTAAATATCCACATTCAAGCAATCCAACAGTATCCACAGCCTACTACCAGGAAGCAGCTCCTGCGCTTCCTTGGTCTTGCTTCCTATTACCGTAGGTTTGTGAAGAATTTTAGCACTGTTGCAACCCCATTAATCACCTTAACCAGTCCCAAGCAACGGTATAATTGGACCAGAGAGCAAACCGTTGCATTCGAACAACTCAAATTCCTCCTCTGTTCTAATCCTATTCTCGCCTCACCAGATATCAAGAAGCCTTTCATCCTCCATGTCGACGCCAGTGGTACCGGCATCGGAAGTGTCTTAATGCAGCAGCGAGGCGAGGAGGTTCTACCTGTCAGCTACTACAGTTGCAAGTTGAAGCCTCATCAGAAAACTACAGTACTATAGAGAAGGAACTCCTCTCCATCGTCCTGAGCTTACAACACTTTGCACCATATCTACACGGTGCTAGTCCACTACCATCTATTCGGACACCAACCCTCTGAGATTCCTACATCAAGCCCAATTTAATAACCAACGTCTGCTGCGATGGGCTTTATATCTTCAAGGCTTCAATTTAAAGATCTGCTACATCAAGGGCCTGATAACATCATCGCTGACGCCCTCTCCAGAGTGCATGAGGTAGAGGCAGCTCCACCTCCCTCTACCTCCCGTGAACGTGACTCAACCGAACAGCAGGCTTCGGGGGAGAGTTGTGACGATAATCTCTTATCAGAGATTTAGCCTGCTATTTCCTTACTTCATCACGTTCTCAACAATATGCAAGATACGTTTTATAGTGGCTTAACGTATATATCAAGACAGCCACACGCACCTGCAACTCCCTCCTCCTCCCCCCCTCTCCGCACCTGCTGCACACCTGGTCGACCTGTCAACTACTACTCCCAGCCAAACTAGCGACTTGCGGCCGTCCTGCGTTCTCATTGGCCGCCACCAACACACCACCTCCGCTCCACGCCAATCACATTTCATCGCCAGTCACTTTGGAGTCCCTTGCAGCTCTCTCAGCCAGAATATATCTCGTGCTCCTGCTGTGAACACCTAATTTGACCCACCTCGTGTGATCAAATAAGAGGTTTATAGCTAGCGCATATATTCCCAGCACCATTTACTTTGTTAACGTAACCAGTCCCCCCTTTTCAATTTATTATATCTTTTATATTTTCTTTACATTATTGACTTTATTTTATTTTGTTTTCTAGATCATTAAAGTATTTTTATATTTTTGTTTTTCGTGTATCTTGCCTTACCACAGATTATCAGACAAGCAGTCACTCTTTTTTTCTTTTTTTTTATATAAATTAACTGTATGTGGCCCAGCATTGACACCTGCTATTTGGAAGACTGCCGACCACCATTTCCAACACGTTACCGTCACAAAATATATATATAGTATATAATATATATATATATATATATATATATATATATATATATATATATATATATATATATATATATATTCATATATATATATATACATATATATACATATATATATATATATATATATACACACATATATATATATATATATATATATATATATATATATATATATATATATACATATATATATATATACATATATATAACTTTAGAACACTTTCCCACCAGGAGACTCGAACCCTAGCCAGCACAGAAGCCTTCCAGCAACTGGCATAACAGTTCTCCCATATTAACATGACACTAAACTTTAGGGAAAAATCTTTCCTATAAATAAGTACGTCTATAAATGGCAAACATTTATCAATTTCAGTCTCCATAGTAAACATTTACTATGGTATGAGGGAACCAATTACGGCGTAACATAATAAAAGTAGGATCCCTTAATTGTTTCAAGCATTGGTTAGACATATATATAAATGAATGAGATTAGGGTATATAAATAGGCTCTGCCTCGTATGGGCCAATAGGCCTTTTCCAGTTACCTTCATTTTTATGTTCCTATGTTCTTATTACTTTTCCTAAAAACCTGTCATTTATCAGGATTAAACTGCATCTGCTAATCTTTTGACCATATCAAATCCTTATTTAGATTGATTCTGTTGAGTGAGGCAGTTACTAAGTTTCTCTTGGGTGACGCACTTACTAAGTTTCCTTTGGGTGAGGCACTTACTAAGAATTTGTTGTGAGGCACTTACTACGTTTCCGTTGGGTGAGGCACTTAATAAGTTTCCGTCCGATGAGGCACTTACTAAGTTTCTGTTGGGTGAGGCACTTACTACGTTTCCGTTGGGTGAGGCACTTACTAAGTTTCCGTTGGGTGAGGCACTTACTAAGTTTCCTTTGGGTGAGGCACTTACTAAGTTTCCGTTGGGTGAGGCACTTACTAAGTTTCCGTTGGGTGAGGCACTTACTAAGTTTCCGTTGGGTGAGGCACTTACTAAGTTTCTGTTGGGTGAGGCACTTACTAAGTTTCCGTTGGGAGAGGCACTTACTAAGTTTCCGTTGGGTGTGACACTTACTAAGTTTTATGAGTCTTGGTGTACATGTTGGCTTGAGGGTTGGGCCCCAGTGGAGAGTAGACCCTGCGTGCTGGTGGCCCAGGCTGCCATACTCTGTATTTCCTGCCCCGTTGAGAATATGCTCAGTCTTTGAACAATAACATGTGGTAAGTTATATACCTAGATGTTTTCCTCGCATAGCAATAACGAACGTGCGTTGCTTGTTGACTAAAACATAATTTAAGAAAAAATTAGGATTTATCATTAACTAAATAAAACCACAGAGTTACACATGTGGACTCTAGTGACAGAGGTTAACACTACGCCAGTGTACAAGTGAGATGACTAATATTAATGTGTTCACAACAAACTTTGGAACTGGGGTAAAGTGCATGTCAGTGTTTTCGGAAGATGATTTTCTGCTACCACTCACACACTCAGTACTCACCTCCACCCACACACTCAGTACTCACCTCCACCACACACTCAGTACTCACCTCCACCCACACACTCAGTACTCACCTCCACCGACACACTCAGTACTCACCTCCACCCACACACTCAATACTCACCTCCACCCACACACTCAGTACTCACCTCCACACACACACTCAGTACTCACCTCCACCCACACACTCAGTACTCACCTCCACCCACACACTCAATACTCACCTCCACCCACACACTCAATACTCACCGCCACACACACACACACTCAGTACTCACCTCCACCCACACACTCAATACTCACCTCCACCCACACACTCAATACTCACCGCCACACACACACACACTCAGTACTCACCTCCACCCACACACTCAGTACTCACCTCCACCCACACACTCAATACTCACCTCCACCCACACACTTAATACTCACCGCCACACACACACACACTCAGTACTCACCGCCACCCACACACTCAGTACTCACATCCACCCACACACTAACTATTCACCTCCATCCACACACTGAGGTGAAGCAGAGGCAAGGAGGAAGCGCAGGGAGAGAGGAGCAAACCAGGAAATCACGGCTCCAACACAACAGTCCCAAAGACGAGAGGGGAACCCAAAACCAGCATCCCAGCAACACCAAAGGGGGGGGGGCATCACCACCACCCCCCTCTGCATAGAAACCCTTCCTTCCCCTCACCCTACCTGCCCCCACCCAACCCTTCCTCCCCCCCACCCCATTTTGACCCCGACACCCCATCCCCATTCCCATCATGTCCCACCTCCCACCTTTCCCCCCTCCCCCTTCATCCCATACCCTCCCTATTCCTCCTCCCCCTCACCCCGTATCCTCCATGTCCCCCTTATCTCCTTAACCCACACCCTACCTGTCCCCTTCCCTTAAACCCCCACCCCCCACCCCAAAACCCTCAGCGACCCTGCAAACCACCTCACAGATCCTCTCACCCACGGAACAGCTTCCCACACCAGTAGAATACTCGCCAAGAAAGGGACATGAAAATGAACAGATGAAAGTGAGCTTCAAGGCGATGTACACTAACATAGATGGATTACAGATAAAACTAGTGAACTTGGAGAATGGGCACTAGAAGAAAACCCAGACATAATAGCACTCACCGAAACAAAGCTAACGAAAATCATAACAAATGCAGTGTTTCCACAGGGCTACTATGTAGTGAGGAAAGAGAGAGAAGGAGAGGAGGTGGTGGTGTGGCCTTGCTACTAAGATAAGTTGACCAGACCACACACTAGAAGTTGAAGGGACAACTACGCCTTCTAAGATAAGGTTGGAGTTTCGAAGAGATGGTAATTCAGAACTGTGAAGGTTTCAGTGACTACATATCAGGCACCATTGCAACTGGAGGACAGAAAACTATAATAGTAGTCATATATAACCCCCCACCGAATGACAGAAGAGACCCAGACAGGAATATGATAGAAACAACATGGCCACCATCGATATAATAGAGAGAGCAGCTTCTGTGGCTAGCAGG
>WNGS01166976.1:103167-113721 GCA_020271785.1 Procambarus virginalis | reverse complement strand
CTGGGTATAAACTGTCACGTTATGTCCAAGACCAAGTGAGTTGGCCCGGAAAGTGGAGTTGGAGATCCTGTTGACGACATATTCGACCTCGAGACTCAAAAGAAGGTCACCACCAAGGAACCTTACAAGCAGAACTTATGCGGAAGGAGAAAGAATCGAGGCAATTACAGAAGCACCATACTGTCCCCCGAGCTCAAAGCGGCAGCTAAGAGCCTTCGTGAGAACAAGAAATAGTCGTCAGAAGAGGTGAGAAGTCGCCAATATACGCCATTCTCAAAAAAGACGATATCTGGCGGAAATGAACCTCATTCTCTCTGACCAAACTAAATTCCATAGGGTAATGAAGGACACTACAGCCGAATTGAAGCAAAGGTCAACAAATTGATCGAAACTGTGAACGCCAAGAAATCCGGACTCCACTGCCAAAGTATTGGGAATATAAGCCTGGATACGCGTATGGAAATGTCAAGACACATAAGCCTGGAAATCACTTCGGCAATCATTAGCCAGATACCACACTCACTTACAGACTGGCGAAGCGACTCAACGGCTTGTGTTGACTCCTTATGTCCCTTGCACCTTCAGCTGAAGTCTCCAAAGGAATTTGTTGATTACTGAGGGGAACACAGGCGACAGGGATAAGAGCCTATGGACGTAGAATACTGTACCAAAGTACCTGTGGATGAAACAATCAGGATGATAGCGGACAGAGTGTATCGTGATCGGCCTGTACTCCTCTTGACATACCAGAAAACATTCTAAGGAAACTACTCCAGCTTGTACTAAAGAGGCACCATCTTGAACCGGATGGACACATGTATAAGCAAGTAGATGGGGTCGCCATGGGTTCTTCCCTAGGTGTCCTGTTTGCGAACTTCTATTTGGATACATCGAACAAAAGGTCTTAGTCGACATGAACTTGAAATCGGCATATACTGCAGGTATGTTGACGACATTTTACACAGGTACCTGATGTCAGACATCTGCAGGAGCTGAAGGAGGCATTTGAGCGGAATTCTGTGTTGCGTTTCAGTTACGAGATAGAGAAGGATGTGAAGCTGCCCTTTCTAGCTGTAACAGTTATGGAAAGGAGCAGAGGTTTCCACACTGCAGTCTACACTAAGTAAACAAACATAGGAATGTACCTCAATGCCAACAGTGACTGCCAGACAAGTACAAGAGGAGTGTTGTTTATGCTTATGTCGACCGTGCTCTCAGCCACAGCTCAGGATGGAAGCAAGTCGATGAAGAACTCTGTAGGGTAAGGCAGGTCCTAGTCAACAACGGCTTCTCCAATGGTTTCGTTGAAGACATCATAAGAAGGAAAGTGAAACGCCATGCAACTCTGAAGAGACAACTAACACAACACTGTACCCCTATTAGACTATTTTACAGGAACTCTTTCCACAGCTCATAAAACGGAGGAAAGGGTCTTGAAAGATATTGTAATAGAAACGCTATCCTACAGACAAAAATCAGAAGATACCATTGACGATCTACTATAAAACCAAGAGAAAACGGCCAACCTACTCATGAGAAACTCTCCAGACACAAAGCAGAACGCTTAAAAGAGACCATTGTGTCTATGCCTTCAAATGCCCACTTGGGGACTGTAAGCCTCAAAGAAGTCAGTATATAGGCAAGACAACAACATCTCTTTCCAGGCGATTAACGATGCATAAGCATCAGGGCTCCATTAAGGAACATATATTCTTTTCCCACAACCAGACATCACCAGAGAAGTCTTAACAAAAAACACGGAAATCATCGATAGATACAGCGATACAGGCGGCTAGATATCTGCGAGGCACTACACATTAAGAAGTCAACACCAGCAATCAACAGTCAATTAATGCACAACTTATTTACCCACTTCAAGACTCCGCACCAATATAGAAGCATCAAGAAATATGGGCCAATAGGCCCTTTGCGTTACTTCCATTCTTCGCTTTAAATTACCCAATATTTCGTGTTCTATCTTGTGTTGAAAGTTTGTTTTTACCACATCCAAAACTGTTGTAGCATATCACCTCACCCAAATGCAGGTATATAAAATGAAAGCCGTTTGTATAGGATAGTACAACTCTGTTAGTGTTTGCAGGTTATAGTTGTGTGTGTGTAAACTAAAGTCTTTGAGAATGTAATAAGTTAAACGAAATGCGTTCAAGTGTCGCATCAGACTAGAAATAAAATGAATTTTGGAGAATTGATTTTTCAATTACCATCGACAGTGAAAAGAAACATAAGAAATATTGAAAAATTCGTGTTAGAATTAATCTTACTTTTTCGGTCATATTTAATAATATATGTCTACAGGAAAGACTGCTACCAAAATATATATATATATATATATATATATATATATATATATATATATATATATATATATATATATATATATATATATATATATATATATATATATATATATATATATATATATATATATATATATATATATATATATAGGTAGATAGATAGATAGATAGATAAATAGATATGTGGCTAAAAAAATTAACAAAGTAGCATAATAAAGTATAAAAAAATTATTTATCTGTTAGTAACACTACTAATAAGTTGCAATGTAATTAACTAGCATAACACATCTAATTCGATTCCTCCGTCCTATCCTAAAACCTTATCCTCATCCCACTTCCAAGTGGTATGTGGTCGTAATGGCTTAGCACTTTCTTCTGAACATTAATTGAGCTTACCTTACACATAAATAAGATAATGACACTGAGCAAGATGAACGGTTCAGAAAGAATGACTTCAGTATTACCCTGCGGGTCTCACCGACATCCATTATGCCTGCATGCAGTTAATAATATAAGAATCTATAGGTCTAACTCCCAAATCTTGTCAACACTAATAATTATAATATAAACACTGATAATTGTAATAATAACATAAAACCTTGTTTTAATAATATAAATATATAATAACCTGAACTTTGTGTTAGTGCACAGGAATCAAATAATAAATTTATTACAACTGTTAACACTAAGTGGAAGCAAACATGTGCCTGTGTCAACAGTGTTGGGTGGCCACAACAAAAATAAGGCAAGAGAGAGAAGGGTGGGCAGACTGCATATTTTTGGCGTTCAGAACATCAGAATCAGAACAGCGTTCAGGAACCTGTGTAAGGAATCATTCAGAATCTTGTACACCACATATGTAAGACCAATCCTGGAGTATGCGGCCCCAGCATGGAACCCGTACCTTATCAAGCACAAGACGAAGCTGGAAAAAGTCCAAAGGTATGCCACTAGACTAGTCCCAGAACTAAGAGGCATGAGTTACGAGGAAAGGCTGCGGGAAATGCACTTTACGACACTGGAAGACAGAAGAGCAAGGGGAGACATGATCACAACCTACAAAATCCTCAGAGGAATCGACCGGGTAAACAAAGATAAACTATTCAACACTGGTGGGACGCGAACAAGGGGACACAGGTGGAAACTGAGTACCCACATGAGCCACAGAGACGTTAGAACTTTTCAGTGTCAGAGTAGTTAACGGATGGAATGCATTAGGCAGTGATGTGGTGGAGGCTGACTCCATACACAGTTTTAAATGTAGATATGATAGAGCCCAGTAGGCTCAGGAATCTGTACACCAGATGATTGACAGTTGAGAGGCGGGACCAAAGAGCCAAAGCTCAACCCCCGCAAGCACAAATAGGTGAGTACAAATAGGTGAGTACATTATACACGCACCCGTATGTGGTCACTCTCCCTGTGACGTACAGTACACCATACTCTATACAATATAGTGCACTATGCACCTAGCTATATAGTGTAACATTCTAATCACTTAAACACCAGTTTGAAAGTCTCGTTAAAAGACTACAATAATTGGATATACCAACATTATGAAATAAAAACAATGAACACTGCATGAGCCTTGCTGACATACTCGTTGCATATATTATGTACTTCCAACCATTTTCATCACATGACATTTGTTTTTTAATTAACTGAGTTGTTACTCTCATTAGGGCCAGTGAGTAATTTCATTCAGTTACTGTACAGTCCTATAACCAAACCATTGCTTATATTCTTTCCATTGTAGCCTTCAACTCTGAACAGACATTCTGTTTTATTATAGATATATAAATATCTATAATATAAGAGAGAAAGAATGTTCGTTTCTCTGTGTGCCTATCTGTTGGACGTTGGAGGCCACACGGTTGAGGCTAGCCTCACCCAAATGGTCTGGGGTCCGGGATGAACATAGGCTGGTCGGGGTCACCATAATTAAAAAAGGAACAACGTGCCAGGTTCACATTCAGACTCCAACAAAGATTGTTAGTCTTTCCTACAGGCTATACAGCAAAATATTTTCAGAGTAAACTTTCAAAAGCAATTTTTCTTGTCGTAATATGCATCATTATTCACTGATCTCGGGAAAATTAACATAAATTTTCTCTTGTCCATAATTTGCCCGTACTAGTTTAAAACAGTCGATTCTCACACAGCTACAAAGGCTTCTGAAGCTCCTCCGCTTTCTCAACGTAAATGAGAAAAATATTATATATTTTTAATATTTCACGCTGTTGAGCTCATCCCATTGATGACAACCAAACGCAATTGTAGAAAATTAAATTTTTGTACGTGTTACTTTACGCTGACACAGGGATCAGTTGAGTGTAACTTTGTCTCACATGTTATTATTTGTCAAACTCTTTGCAGACGGCCGTGTATCACCTAGACAAGGTGAGCCGTAGTTCGAGTATTGTTTGGCCCTAGGACTTCTATTTACGAGTTAGGGCGGGGAATGAAACCACTAATCAGAGCCACCGATACAAGTGACCGAGGCGAGGTTAACCAAGGTCATCCAGGCAATGTCAGTCTTGGCTCGCAGCCCATAGACACACTCCTGTAAGAGCCTCACCTCGTCTTCAGTGAATACCTCACGAAACGCAAAAGTATTCTTCATATCTTACCAGATATGGATGGTGTTCGACCCCTGGAGAGAACGACTCATTGAATATCGCTGCACAAGATATGATCAACAGTTAGTCATGCAGCCCGTCCTCCTAAAGTTTCCAACATCAAGAAAACAAAAAAATTGACGTGTTCTTTCCTAACCTACCAGAGGACCCAACACAGAAAACGGGACAGTACGTCACTTTTGCGAGCCGCTTTCATTTCCTATTACGACAATTTTTGGCCTCATGTAACGCATACGAGCGAAAAGCGATGTTCTTTGTTGGAGAATAGTGGGTGTACTCATAGGAAACAGATGAGTCTCCCACGGATTCAAATTTTCTCAAGCCCCTCCGCTTTCTCGACGTAAATGGGAAAACTATTCAATTTAAAAAAAACTATTCAACATTTCAAACTGCTAACTCCTCCCACGGGCAACAACCACACAACAATGGTAGAAAATTATATTTTACATAAGAGAGACAGACAGAGAGACAGACAGAGAGGTCAGATTGAGATAGACAGACACGGAGAGACAGAGAGATACACAGAGACAAGTGATGGTTAATAAATGGATAAATGGTCAGATAGATGGATGAAAAGCTGGATAGATAGACGGATAGAAAGATAGCTGGATGGATTGAGGGAAAGGTGGTTAACAGGAAAATCACAGGTAAAATAATTGCTTAGGGATGACTCGAATACCTCTACCAAACCCCTTTTCACCGTGAGTCTCTGCGGTGAGATCATTTATTAACTCATAAGTGTGTCTTCAGAGGAAAGGTGAATAGTGAATGTCACCCAGGTCATTATAACTATCTAAGAAGGTCCAGGACACAAAATGTTACCCGGGTCATTATATCTACCCAAGAAGGTCCAGGAGAGCCTTCAACAACACTCACTTTGAACGTGTCAACCAATGGACAACAGAAAACGCCGCCTCCCTTCACAGCACCCCTCTGATAGACCTGACAACCCTAGAAGAAGGCCACCCCCTAACAAGACCCATAATTATGTTAGAGATGAGAGGAGTCATCAAAAGCATTAGAGATAAGGCCCCAGGACCTTCGGGGATTAAAGCACTGCAGATCAAACTTCTACCAGGCAATCTTCTGCAATCCCTTCTCAACCTATTCAAAGCTATGCTGGCATCGGGTCACATTCCTGTTGCATTCAAGTCAGCCAAGATGATATTCATTCCCAAACCCAAGAAAGACCCCCAACAACCTGGCAACTACCCTCCAATCTCCCTCTTAGACGTAATAGGCAAGTGCTTTGAAAAAATCATGTCAAACCGTCTTAATTACTACATGGAGTACAACAACCTCTTCACTGAAAAACAGTTTGGCTTTCGAGCACATAGATCAACCCAGCACGCAATAAACATCATCTACGATGCCGTAAGCTCAATTCGCAAGCAAAGGCAGGTAGCTTTGATTGCGACGAGGAACGTACACAAGGCCTTCGACAGCCTTTGGCATGATGGTCTTGTGTACAAATTAGCAGACTTACCAGCGCAAAACTGGACTCTCCTCAGGCTGGTCAGAAATTTTCTAAAGAATAGGCAAGTTACCCCCAGCTTCAAGGCGAAAGAGGCCGCAGCCTTCTCCCCAACAGCTGGAGTCCCCCAAGGGTCATGCTTGAGCCCCATTTTCTTCAACATCTTTGTGAACGACCTGCCAAAGCCAGAGTATAGGGACACCATCATCGTGCAATTTGCGGACGACGTAACACATGTAATAACATCTAACCCAAGCAGCCAAACGACCAAGTATGCAACTGTAACCCGTAAGGCAAACATAGAACTAGCCAGGACTGCTAACTGGGAAAGGAAATGGAGGATCACCACTAACTCAGAAAATATCCAATTAAGCACTGTCGACTGTATGGCCTTCTCAATCGAAAATGAGGGGAGGATAAGAATCAGGGGTGAACCCATAGCCATCTCAAACTCCAACACAGTGCTCGGATACAACTTCAACAGGCTACTCAACTCCTCCCAGTTTGTATCCCAGAAGACAGCGATGGCCGGAGGTTCGCTGGCGAGGCTCTTCCGCTTCAAGCAAGCCCCATCTCACATCAAGCTCCACCTGTACAGAATGATCATAAGGCCTAGCCTGGAATACCCTTACGTCCCCCTGAATCTCACCAACAAATCCAACATGCTGAAGATCCAACGGGTACAAAACAAAGCACTCCGCTTTGCGGAGGGCCTGACACTGATGGATAGGGTAAGAACTGACCAAATCCATGAAACGCTCAACATGAAGCCAATGAACATCAGGCTCAGCTACCTGGCCAGAAGACAGTTGTACCGCATGAAGAATATGTATATCCCAGACCCCGAAGATCCCTACGTAGCAGAAAACACCACCAGCGACTACGAAATCCGCGAACCACCACACAGAACCAGAAGAATCACTCTCCAACAAAAAGTGATCAGACACATTCACGATGAGGCCTTCCCAAGACCTCAAATACTAAGCGGCCTGCCAGACGACCCAGATGAGTGGCCCATCCCCGACCTGATCTACACCAAATGACGAATAAAGGAAATAAATAAATAAATAAAATACTAAAAAAAATATATATATATAAATAAATAAAAAAATATATATATAAATAAATAAATAAAAAAAATATATAAACAAATAAAACTACTACAAAAAATATAAACCAAAAAAAATTTGTCGTAATATCAGAAGTGTAACTACCCTGATGTTGCTAAGATTAACCTCCCTCAGCCAACTCCATCGGCTCTAGTGCTTGAGGACACCAACAAGGTCACAAACACTAGCCCCCCCAGCCAATGTACTGACAACCCAACATAACACATACACAAACAAACGACACATACACATAATGTCAACCCATGGTGGACAGGCCACCGAACTTTCAAACCTCCTCTCTCTCTACACCCGCATCCTCTTCCTGAATTTCATCTCCCCATCCCTCTACCTCCCCCATCCTTTCCAAGCCCTTTGGACATCAAGCTAAAGTCCAGGACACAAAATGTCACCCGGGTCATTATATCTACCCAAGAAGGTCCAGGACACAAAATGTCACCCGGACCATTATATCTACCCAAAAAGGTCCAGGACACAAAAGCATTAATGAATGAAGAGAATTGTGAGTGAGAAAGACAATATTGGGAGATCAATGGTTACTGTCAACTATTCAAGAAAAATGTTTTATGAATTTTGGGTTAAAATTTGAAAAATAAAGTTCAAAGTAGTAGAAGATGTTATGGGCGATTCTTCTGAGCCCCATAATATAGGATAAGTGATATTTTCAAAGGTAAATATTCAGCGTTGTACAACATTGGAATATAGAGGACAGATGAGATCGACCATGACCTAACTACAGCTGTTTGTGACACCTGCTCTTAAGGCTGTCCCTTATCCCATTTAACACATTCTTTGGCAAATCTTAAACAGAGAACTCCGAAATTGCATGCCTTTCGGTTTGTCTGTCTGTCTGTCTGTCTTGCAGACATTCTCTGCCATGATAATAAACACCTCTGTACCTGTTCTTATAAAAAAAAAGCTTGCCAAGCTTTTATATCCTGTGATAACTACAGAATTATTTCCCTAAATACACTATTTAACAAAATTTTCCACTATATACTCACTGATTTTTTCAGCTGTACTAGACACTTCTGACTATTAATTTGCATTCAAAACTGGTTATTCAACGACGCTATGTTGTTTCTTTGTATGGGAAACTGTTCTGTACTACATCTCGTCTGTCGCTCTGTTCTCTCTTTGTTCCTTAATGCTTTCAAAGCATTTGACAATGACGAATACACTAAACATTTTATATCATAGTTTAGCAGAAAAGTATGATCTGTAATGGATAAATATATATTTCTCTTATCAGGTATGGAAAGTGGTTGTGAAATGGAGTAATGTATTCTCTGAAATTTTCTCAATTAAAAATTGGGTCAAACCAGGTGCTGTTTTCAGTCTTCTATTATTTGCGGTCTATATTGATCCAATGTTTAAGAAGTTAATTTAAGGGCTATTCCATTTCTGGATAAAATAATAGGACGAAGAGAAACATAGAGTATGTGAGTTTTGAAGAGGCAGGTGAAATATTGATATTCGTTTGTTTTAATATATATATATACGAGAGTTCTTACATTCTTATACAGCCACTAGAACGCATAACGTTTCGTGCAGGACCTTAATCCTAGTTTCCTCTGGAATACAACCTGCCAAATCTTTAAGAACCAGGTACCCATTCACTGATGGGTGAACAGAGGCTACAGTTAATGATTAGCACCTAATCATTCCTCCCCAGCCAGGATATGAGCCCAGGCCAAATCGCTCGAAAATTGCCGGGCGAGTGTTTGACCACTGAGCCAGGGGATTTTTAACACTTCTCTTCCGTATGTGGAAGAGAAGGGCAAATAACACGGAAACGTTTGACGAGATGAAAGTCAAGAGGACAGAGACTAGAGAGCTTTGTTAGTTTACCTAAACTTGCCCTTGTAATTTTGTGCACTCAAATTATATGTAAATAAATTGATGTATGTCGCTACCTAAGTGTTACGACAGTTTTTGCTAAGTTGACACAGGAAATGTGCCTCTGATGAGACACATGCAACATTTGTTGCCGTGTTGACCAACTATAGGCAGCAAATGGGTCAGTTTTGACCAGCAAGAGACTAAAAATGTTTTGACTTACATTGAGCAGCAGACGGAGCAGTGTTAATCAACTTTAGGCAGCGAACAAGGCAATCTTTGACCGACCTGATGCAACAACCGGGGTTATTTTGATCAGCTTGTGACTCGAAAAATGCACAGAAAGAAATGGTTAAAATTAAAATCGAGAAAATCATTGATGCCCACATTTTGGTCGAAAGGTGCCATCTTACTGCCATCTCTCCATGGGTTGTTTTGGGAACTGCCCAGGCCACTCAAGTCCCAGAAGTTGGTGCCCGGGTCCACTGTCAGCTGGAGTTGGCCATCAACATAAAACCTGTAGTAATTATAATTTTGTTACACCGTAGACGCCAGTGAGAAGATCTTTCCTTAAAACATTAATTGGAAGTAAAGACCCAGTGACAGTTGAATGATATAGAGCATTGTGCCTATTCAAAGGTGCCTTGCGAGATGAGTCTGGTATAAAAAGATACAAGGCTTCTTGCCTAATTTGAGCTATTGTTCATATACCCCGCTGATTTTGACTGCATCTTCAAGAGTTATGTTTGTCACGACCAGCAAGAAAGGTGCATTTGAGAGAAGTAGCCAGGTTCCTCATACAAAACTTCTGTTGTATAGCTCAACATACCTGCATACCTCTTCACTGTAGTTACTGTGCATAGCCACGCATATATATACCACACAATTGCTTACTTAGAGTAAAACAACACAACTTATTTACAAACACAAACACACCACTCTTGCTTGGCAACACTTCCCGTTTTTCGGAAACTGAGTAATTGAATTAATGATTGTAAAAATTGGAACTCACTTCATGTTGTCCCTGGTCCAGTCCAGCCTCCATATATGGAAGTTGTTGGCAAATGATCCATCATTGGCAGAGCTGTGAAGACATAATCCTGGGTGTTAATGCGAGTGAGACACATTGATATATATATATATATATATATATCTAT
>WNGS01166976.1:79323-91760 GCA_020271785.1 Procambarus virginalis | reverse complement strand
TCAGGTGATAGTTTTCTATCTAGAACCACCCCTAGATCTCTTTCTTTATCAGAATCTTTAAAGATTCTCACATAATGTGTAGGTTGTGTGGGGTCTATGTTCTCTATTCACATTCATAACATGGCATTTATTAACATTAAATTTTATATCAGTCAGAAAATTTTATCCATGTTAGAGCTTACTGTCACCCTCCAATATTTTTCAGTTTCAGAACAACTTTATGGGAACTCTGTCGAAAGCCTTTTTTAGGTCCACTAGATGCAGTCTACCAACATCTCTTCTGTAATATCTATGTGGCTGAGTGTGTGTACTCACCTATTTGTACTCACCTATTTGTGCTTGCGGGGGTTGAGCTTTGGCTCTTGGTCCGCCTCTCAACTGTCAATCAACTGGTGTACAGATTCCGAGCCTACTGGGCTCTATCATATCTACCTTGAAACTGTGTATGGAGTCAGCCTCCACCACATCACTGCCTAATGCATTCATCCGTTAACTACTCTGACACTGAAAAAGTTCCTTCTAACGTCTCTGTGGCTCATGTGGGTACTCAGTTCCACCTGTGTCCCTTGTTCGTCCCCCCAGTGTTGAATAGTTTGTCCTTGTTACCCGGTCGATTCCTCTGAGGATTTTGTAGGTTGTGATCATATCTCCTTACTCTTCTGTCTTCCAGTGTCGTAAGGTGCATTTCCCGCAGCCTTTCCTCGTAACTCATGCCTCTTAGTTCTGGGACTAGTCTAGTGGCATACCTTTGGACTTTTTCCAGCTTCGTCTTGTGCTTGACAAGGTACGGGCTCCATGCTGGGGCTGCATACTCCAGGATTGGTCTTACATATGTGGTGTACAAGATTCTGAATGATTCCTTACACAGGTTCCTGAACGCTGTTCTGATGTTAGCCAGCCTCGCATATGCCGCAGATGTTATCCTTTTTATGTGGGCTTCAGGAGACAGGTTTGGTGTGATATCAACTCCTAGATCTTTCTCTCTGTCCGTTTCATTAAGTACTTCATCTCTATTCTGTATCCTGTGTCTGGCCTCCTGTTTCCACTGCCTAGTTTCATTACTTTGCATTTACTCGGGTTGAACTTCAACAGCCATTGTTGGACCATTCACTCAGTCTGTCTAGGTCGTCTTGTAGCCTCCTACTATCGTCCTCAGTTTCAATCCTCTCATAATTTTTGCATCATCGGCAAACATTGAGAGAAACGATTCTATACCCTCTGGGAGATCATTTACATATATCAGAAACAGTATAGGTCCAAGGACTGACCCCTGCGGGACTCCACTTGTAACGTCTCGCCAATCTGAGACCTCACCCTCACACTGACTCTTTGTCTCCTGTTGCTTAGGTACTCCTGTATCCAACGGAGTACCTTCCCTTTCACTCCAGCCTGCATCTCGAGCTTTTTCACTAGCCTCTTGTGTGGCACTGTATCAAAGGCTTTCTGACAATCCAAAAATATGCAGTCTGCCCACCCTTCTCTTTCTTGCCTTATTTTTGTTGCCTGGTCGTAGAATTCAAGTAAACCTGTGAGGCAGGACCTGCCATCCCTGAATCCATGTTGGTGCTGTGTTACAAAGTTCTTTCGCTCCAGGTGCTCCACTAGCTTTCTTCGCACAATCTTCTCCATCAGCTTGCATGGTATGCAGGTTAGGGACACTGGCCTGTAATTCAGTGCCTCCTGTCTATCCCCTTTCTTGTATATCGGGACTACATTAGCTGCTTTCCAAATTTCTGGCAGTTCCCCTGTTGCCAGAGATTTGTTATACACTATGGAGAGTGGTAGGCACAGTTCTTCTGCTCCTTCCTTAAGTATCCAAGGAGAGATTCCATCTGGGCCTATAGCCTTTGTCACATCCAACTCTAGTAGTAAACACTTCTTACTTCCCCGCTTGTAATCTCAAACTCTTCCAGTGGTTCCTGGTTAGCTATTCCCTCTCTTAACTCTGGGATTTTCCTTGTTCTAGGGTGAAGACCTTGGAATTTCTTATTCAGTTCCTCACACACTTCCTTGTCGTTTGTAGTGAATCCTTCTGCCCTATCCTTAATTTCATAACCTGTTCCTTTACTGTTGTTTTTCTCCTGATGTGGCTATGCAGCAATTTAGGCTGAGTCTTGCCTTGCTTGCGATGTCGTTTCGTATTGTCTTTCCGCCTCTCTTCTCATCCTGACATATTCATTCCTGGCATTCTGGTATCTTTCTCTGCTCTCCAGTGTCCTGTTATTCCTATAGTTTCTCCATGTCCTTTTACTTTGTGCTTAGCTAGCCTACATCTCTGATTAAACCATGGGTTTCTCATCTTCATTTCACTGTTTTCCTTTTGGGCTGGGACAAACTTGTTTGCTGCTTCCTTGCACTTTGCGTGATGTAGTCCATCATATCTTGGGCCGTCTTTCCTGAGCTCTGTTTCCCATGCTATGTCTGTTAGGAATTTTCTTATCTCCTCATAGTTTCCTTTTCGGTATGCTAACCTTTTGGTTTCAGTATCTCTCCTCGAGTTCAATAACCCTTCTTCAATCAGGTACTCAAACTCCAATACACTGTGGTCGCTCATCCCTACTGGGGCCTCAAAACCGATTTCTCTTATGTCAGAGTCGTTCAGGGTGAAGACCAGGTCGAGTCTCGCTGGTTCGTCATTTCCTCTCATCCTTGTGGGTTCTCTGACATGCTGGGTTAAGAAGTTTCTAGTCACCACCTCAAGTAGTTTGGCTCTCCACGTATCCTCGCCGCCATGCGGTTCCTTGTTCTCCCAATCAATTCTTCCGTGATTGAAGTCCCCCATGATGAGCAGGTGGGATCTATTTTTACAGGCAGCAGAGGCTGCCCTCTCAATTATAGTGTGTGTGTGTGTGTGTGTGTGTGTGTGTGTGTGTGTGTGTGTGTGTGTGTGTGTGTGTGTGTGTGTGTGTGTGTGTGTGTGTGTGTGTGTGTGTGTGTGTGTGTGTGTGTGTGTGTGTGTGTGTGTGTGTGTGTGTGTGTGTGTGTGTGTGTGTGTGTGTGTGTGTGTGTGTGTGTGTGTGTGTGTGTGTGTGTGTGTGTGTGTGTGTGTGTGTGTGTGTGTGTGTGTGTGTGTGTGTGTGGGTATCCACCCCTCACCTCCCAAACATTCCTCTGACCGCTCCTCCCTTAATGACCTGCCGATCATACCCTTCTACTTGCAGATAGCAATCAGCTTCAATCACCCAATTACCTCCCTAGCCTTCATCCCCCCCCCCCCCGCCGAAACACACACACACACTCCCCTTAGCCCTCCCTTCTCCCCCATTCCCCTAAGTATTTACTACCTTTAGATGTATTGGAAATTTCCAACACTTATCATCTATTATTATATTATAATAAATTACCATTAACTTACTAATTGCAGTAGCTCTTAACACCACTAACCGTAGTGTTAATATAATTTAATCTGAGCATATTGCTGATAATATGACTCCTGATAATGTAAATCGAGAGTTATTAATTGCAATTATTTAGTAACAGTTTTTATTCTGTTACGATCGAATGCTCTGGAGAAGTATAAATAACATCTCCATTTCTCGCTAGAGATCATTTATCGAGAATATTATAATTATTAAATCCCTATAATTCCAACCCAGTTCATATTATCGCATTTCATCCATAATTGCGCGGAAAAGAATAATTCGTGTTTAATAATTTCCGTGGTGAATGCGAGAGCGGGGAGGGAGGAAGGCGGAGACGCCATTACTCAACAAGGCTTGGTCACGAGGCAGCGTGGGTGAAGCACATGGCAGTTGCTGGGAATTCTTATCGACAAGAATTACGTTGATACCCAGTTATTAAGTGAAATTTACTTGCCTATGTGTTCTCTAGTGCCTCGTCAGTTAATAACGTGTCGACAATTAGAACCAGGACTCATAATTAAGTGTGCACAGCAGTGAACATTGAGACCGGCAGACGCGAATTTCGGCAGACCTCAGTACTCTGTTACGCTCATATAAGTATTTTCCTAGTTTTGATGCCTCAAAGTAGGTAGTACATTTGTGAGTAGTTTGTCGTCAGGAAGAATGAACATCAAAAATAACATGTTAGTAATGTTTATCACTCATCTCAGTTTCATGAATATCTGAACATAATTTGTAGCCTAGTCAATTGCTACTTTACATTTCTTGTATTACAGCGTGTATTTGAGGTGCCAGCAAGATTCTCATCAATCGTGTTATTTACCTCGAGTTCTTTCTCTATGGGGATTCCGAGACCACGAGGACGAATGATGACCTGGCGTTAGAAATCGTCTTACAGCTAAGACACATTTTTCTTACAAATTTATTCAATTTGATTATTGATTCTATAATTCATATAGCAATTTCCATTGAATGATTATTGTCAGATTTGGTAATTAATGTTATGCTCTAACTGTGCTCAGTATTTTGCTCAGTGATTAATGATGATTAATGATCATAATGATTATAATTTGATTACCATATATTTGAATATATTGTAGTTAGATTTACCATGTTATTAATACCACAATGAACTAGTGACGAACCACACTGGTTCCTAGATATATATGAACTTCTAGAAATAACCCCCCAATGTTGATATTTGAGGCTTTGGCTTTAATTAATAATTACAGTCTTCATTATTTTCAAGTGATTATTTATTAAATGAGTTTCCATAGACACTGGTTCTCTAGTGTCATTCAAATGATCACTTTTATTTGTTTTCCCTCTTTTCTCAAAAGTGGGTGGTCCTTCGAGTTATTTCAATACAATAATTAATAATTTAATTTCTGAGTTCAAGCCCCAGATAACCAACAAGATGTATGATGCTGCTTGGTTGTAGAGAATACACAGTAGTTCACTTCAGCAGTTTATTGGGTAAAGGCAACACGGTATATATATATGAGCCTGGTGAGGCCCTACCTAACTCTTGTCTCGTGACATACTGACCCTGCCTCCAGAGCGGCCAGTATCAGCTCTGTAGGGAATGACGTCAGAGGCCTACTCGACTGTGATTGGGTATATCCTAACCGTTATACAATTTGAATATTACACCGTTTGGACACACTACCAAGTCGACGTCCCTTGTCGAGAAGCAATGGCTAGCTAGATAGTTACAACGATATTGAAAGGACCTCAGTGGCATTCAGTAATGTGCTACATGTGAAATTGCATTTTAAACATTAAAAGAAGATCAGGTGTGTAGAATACGAACATCGCTCAACATGTGCACAAAAAGCAGAACACAATACGTGAAAATCATGGTGATAATGCTTAAACAAGAGCATTAAGAACATATACAAGTCTAAGTATCAGATATGAACAATACAACTCAAGGTACTGCCTAAAACAAAATTATTAACATGTGTTAATTGGCATGTGCTTGGAAGAATAATTTAAGACAATTATCTGCTTTAATAGAACAAAAGTCCTGACCTAACAACCACAAAAGAATTTTAAGATTAGATAATGGAGAACTTTTTTATGTAAAATATATTTACAAGCAATATACAAGGACTGGATCGAGAAGGCTAACATCTTAGTAATAACAGTCAGAAATCACTGGCCTCAGTGTGGTTGCTAGAACATTAATGGAACTCTTGATGACATGCACTCTAAAAACACATATGGCACAGTAGACTTAACACTGGCATCTGATTTATGACACAAAATAAAGTTGAAAAAAACTTCTTCATTATACGTATATATAATGGTAATAATAAGACACATGGGGTAGAAATACTGGGAAGTGAATTTTGCCAGACAAAAACCAAAAACTGCAGAATGCACTTAATTATAAATTATGCAAATATCTATGCCTAGATCGTCCAGAGCACTATACAACTCTGGCTCTGACTGAAGGTCAGGAACAGATGAAACTGCACGTGACAAACATTCATCTTGAGAGATAAACTCATTGACATCTATCCAATGGACATGTGGTGAGTGCATGGTTGAAATGTCATATAAATACATTGCCCAATGTTTTCATCAGTTACTTTCAACAATGTCCAGATTTTTTTTTTTTTTTGGGGGGGGGGATTTTTTTTTTAGAATTTTAGTTTTTTCCTCCATTGTTTATTATTTGAATTTGTTTTTACCTTTACATCCTGGAGAATGCATACTGGTCGCTAACTATGTGAAGCCAAAACTAAATTGGTCAACAGATAAATAGTTACAACTCTCAGAACCTGGGACTTAATTTTTTGGCCAGATTTTTTCACAGATTTAAACTCTATTTTCCTTGTTTCTTTTAGGTTGTGTTGATGATTAGGGACCAGAATAAGGCTTTTTTACTTATATAAAGTATACCCTAAATATACTTCCTAAATCATTATAATTATTATAATCATCCCTATATTTTGCTTTTTTGGGGGTATTTTTCCTGACTTCATTTCTACACATATATACCTTCAACTTTCACATACTTGAGTACGAATGCCAAACAATGTTTATTACAACATAAAAGTAAATTCATGAATTAGAATTGCCCTATTCATTGTCAATAATTTCAATTTCAATTATATCTATAACTAGAATTTCAACTTACTTCAGTATCCAAAAATCTAGTTTCTGACCGATTCTCACCATTTTTACATATAGTGTTTACAGCTGTTTGTTTTACAATCCCTATAGAATTATTTTTTTCATAAACTCTAAACATTGGAGTTATACATTTTTTGTTGTCTAATTTGCGCATATTTCAAATGCCATACAGATTTTTTTTTACAGCAAACTTTACTGAAAACTTATATTCTAAATATATGAAATGAAGATCGTATGCTATTCTGAGAGAATAATAACACCAAATGAACAGTTGTGATAATTTTATATTTTTGCAGCTGATTTCAAAATCGGAAGTTTTCAATATTCAATTTTATAATTATTTTTCATTTTCTTGTTTCTCAAGTTACACTGGTATCATTTAGGCAAAGTTGGAGCATTTGCCTAGTAGATTATTCACAGAAAAATTGAGAGTTTCAGACAATTTTTGACTTAGTTTCAAAAACTAAGCTCAATGTCACACATCATTTGAAGTTTTGCGCAGTTTAAGGGTTAAAGAGATGAACACCACGCCGCCGACCACCCAGAGGCAAGTCGCCACGACCTTAGACCTTGGACCTGACCATTTTCCGAGCCTCCCTTCCATAAGCCAGATGCATACTACGACTGTACCAACCCAACCAAACAATGGCTCCTCCCAACAGATCACCTGTCCTCCACGCTGGGGATCTAAGGTCTAACCAGCACCCTCACAGTCCCTTGCATCACGTGCAGGTATTATGCCTGGTCTTATTCGACTAGCAGAGAGGCTTACCGGATCAGACAATCAATGATTCGTCAAGGAACTGAATGCAGTGTACCTAGCCAATGGCCTGCACCCCATCATCGCCCAGGACGAGAGTCGTACTGCCTCCACTACCACCGTGACGACCACGTGGTCAATCTCAACATAGACTCCAGAACCACCCAAGACCCGGGCGGCACAAACAGAGGTATTTGTCTCTCCAGTTCCCAACACTTCTACCATCACCATCTCAGCAGATGCACTAGCAGATGTGTTGTCTACAAATACTAACAGCACCACCAGCGCTCCTGAAATAGCTTCTACCACTAATCCACAACACCTGAGCCTACATCAGGCTGCGAGAAGAAAGACAAAATCACCAACCACGGATGTTACAGACTCCTCAGACGAGGAAATCTTAGTAGGAGCTCCACCGCCGCAGCACAGTAACATCTATTCAGTTCAAGATCTTCTCTTGGAGGCCACCTCACCAAACTCCAACAGACATGTAGCAGGACCTAATCCAATTCATGTGTACCCAGTGACTAAAGCTCCTTGGGAACGAGTGTCAATGGAATTGTTGACAAATTTTGTGGAAACAGAAAAAGGGAACAAACACTTGCTTGTAATGGTTGATAATTTTTCATGGTATTGTGAACTAGTTCCTATCCCGAATAAAACAGCAGAAACTATAGCCAGTGCATTCCATGACCAAATAATTTGTAGATATAGTATGCCTAAAGAAATTCTATCAGATAATGTTCCAGAATTCAGTAATAGTATTTTAACTAGATTATACGATTTATATAACATTAAAAATGCAGTATTATGCCATATCACCCAGAAAGTAATGGGTTAATCTTCTTTAGTTCCTCCTTCCTTTATGTGCAGCGGTAGGAGTTGGTGGGTACTGTTCCCACAGTTCGCTTATTTCTGGTGGTGGGGTTAGGTTCCTGGAGTGTTGTGAATGCCGGAGCATCAGCTGCACTAGGCCGTTTGTTTGGGACTTGTTGAAGAAGTGTTCATAGCTGAAGCACTTGTAGCACTGTCTCACGTTGTAGACCTTCTCCATGTCGATCTCTTTTGGGGAGGAGGTGAGTCCAAAAGCACTTGATCCCATTTTTCACTGTTTCCTGGGCCTGTTCTGCTGTTTCGAAAGTCATCTTTATTGTGGGTCGAATGGCGTCGTTTTAATCTTGATGAGTAGAACTGCCGTCGCTTTCAGAGGGGTAATCTTCGTTCACTTGCCGCACTATGGTGTCGGGTACCTCACCTGCTAACCAGCGGTTCAGCTCAGCCTGTTCACAAATATCCTTTTCCCGGGAGTGATTTGTCTGGGAGGAACTGGTGAGAGGTTAGTCTTCCCAGTAATGGGACCCGGCGTTCCAGATCTTCTGTAGGTCCGCTTTTGTTGCCACGGTTACCGTGGCCTTGTTACCACGCATATGGATGTCTACTGGTCCCACTTATGTTTATTGCCTATATCAATGGTATGCTGCAAATCTATTTCGCTGCTCAGAGCGCTTGAAGACCCGGAGGAGTTCGCACTTTCACTTTGTATGTCGTGTTCTCTGGCAATGGCTCGGACTGTCAGAACCTGGAAGTGAAGAGAGGTTTGCCGGCAGCTTTGTGGGAACAAGGCTTGCCAGCAGGAGAGGTGTGGAGTATTTATCACTGTCTACACTATGGGGGATTCAGTTTTGTTGGGAGGGTGAGGCGTGGGTCTGTTGCGTGTGGATATGTGAGGGTGTGGTGTGGGTTTGCTGCTGGATAGTGAGGGTGAGGCGTGGGTCTGCTGCTTAATGGTGTGGGTGAGGCGTGGGTCTGCTGCTGCATGGTGTGGGTGAGGCGTGGGTCTGCTGCTGCATGGTGTGGGTGAGGCGTGGGCCTGCTGCTGGATGGTGTGGGTGAGTCGTGGGTATGCTGCTTGGATGGTGTGGGTGAGGCGAGGGTCTGCTGCTGGATGGTGTGGGTGAGGCCTGGGTCTGCTGCTGGATGGTGTGGGTGAGGCGAGGGTCTGCTGCTGGATGGTGTGGGTGAGGGCTGGGTCTGCTGCTGGATGGTGATGGTGAGGCGTGGGTATGCTGTTGGATGGTGTAGGCTACTGATCTCTCTATTTATCCTTCATTACTTTTTCTTTGTTTGGCTACACCGGTTGAGGACAGTAGCATACACCACCTATATTATCCAACAGCAGATCCACGCATCACCCATACACATCAGCGCAGACCCCACGGCTCACCCACAACCCATCTCCGCCACCAGCAGTACCCAACACGCTCACACACATACCCACAGCAGACCCATTGCTCCCCCCCTACCACCCATCCACACGCCGCACGACCCCACCGCTCCCCCCACCCCCACCACACTCCTAGCCACGCAGGACCCCAGCCTCCCCCCCACCCCCACTCAGCTCAGAGACCAACGCCCTCCTCCCCCCCCCCCTTTCCCTCCGAGACCCTTCCAGCTTTCACCCCACATCCAGAGCCTGACCAAGCTCACTTTCTTTTTCCACAACATCCTCTACGCAGACTAGGTAATCGGGCCCTCCACCATAACTTATCTCTACCAGGCCAGAAACTCCTCAACACACCACCCTTCATACCCCCACCCCTCCACAAGCACACACAGCACCCACGCCTCACATCCCCCTCACAAACAAAAACTGATCCCACATACGTAGTAGACGTGCACCTACATACTCCAAACCAACACACCTCACAGCAACCCATGCATGCACTGACCGCCCCCACCCCAAAAGCTTGTTCAACCAACCCAACGCATGCCGGACACCCACCTCCCGTCCCAGCAACTCCAGTTCTGGACAGTCCGAGCCATTTCAGAGAACCTGACATACAAAGTGAAAGTGCGACCTCCTGGGGTTATTCAAGCGCTCTGAGCGCGAAATGCAGCAGCCATTGATAAGGCAACATAAGTGGGACCAGTAGACATCCATATGCGTGGTAACAAGGCCACGGTAACCGTGGCAACAAAAACGACCTACAGAAGATCTGAACGCCGGGTCCCCATACGGAGACGAACCTCTCACCATTCCCCCAGACAAATCACTCCCGGGAAAAGGATATTTGGAACAGGTGACCGACCTGGTTAGCAGGTGAGGTTACCCGACACATTGTGCGGCAAGTGAACGAAGATTACCTACTCTTTGAAGCGACGGCAGTTCTTATCAGCAGATTAAGACGCCATTCGACCCACAATAAAGATGACTTTCGAAAACAGCAGAACAGCCCAGGAAACAGTGAAAAATGGGATCAAGTGCTTTGGACTCACCTCCTCCCCAAAAGAGATCGACATGGAGAAGGTCTACAACGTTGAGACAGTGCTACAAGTGCTTCAGCTATGAACACTTCTCAACAAGTGCCCAGAACAAACGGCCTAAGTCAGCTATGCTCCGGCATTCACAAACTCAAGGGCTGTACCGCCACACCAAAGAAATAGCGAATGTGGGAACAGTACGCCACCAACTCCTACCGATGCACAAAAGGAAGGAGGAAACAAAGAAGATTACCCATTACTTCTGGGTGATATGGCATAATACTGCATTTTTAATGTTATATAAATCGTATAATCTAGTTAAAATACTATTAATGAATTCTGGAAATTATTGATAGATTTCTTTAGGCATACTATATCTACAAATTTTTGGTCATGGAATGCACTGGTATAGTTCTGCTGTTTTATTGGGATAGGAACTAACTAGTTCACAAACCATGAAAAATATCAACCATTACAAGCAAGTGCTTGTTCCCTTTTCTCTGTCCACAAAATTTGTCAAACAATTCCATTGACACTCGTCCCAAGAAGCTTAGTCATGGGTACACATGAATTGGATAGGCTGCACATGTCTGTGGAGTTGGGTGAGTGGCCTCCAGAGAAGATCTGACTGAAAAATAGATGTTTACTTGCTGCGGCGGTGGAGTCCTACTAAGATTTCCTCGTCTGAGGAGTCTGTAACATCGTGTTGGTGATTTTGTCTTTCTCTCGCGCTGAGTAGGCTCAGGTGTTGTGGATTAGTGGTAGAAGCTTATTCAGGAGGCTGGTGGTGCTGTTAGTATTTATAGACAACACATCTGCTAGTGCATCTGCTGAGATGGTGATGGAGAAGTGTTGGGACTGGAGAGGACAAATACCTCTGTTTGTGCCCCCCGGGTTTGGGTGGTTCTGGAGTCTATGTAGATTGACCACGTGGTCGTCACGGGTTAGGGAGGCAACGAATTGTCATGGGCGATGATGGGGTGCAGGCCATTGGCTAGGTACACTGCTTAAGTTCCTTGACGAATCATTGATTGTCTGATCCGGTAAGCCTCTCTGCTAGTCGAATAAGACAGGATAATGCCTGCACGTGTTGCAAGGGACTGTGAGGGTGCTGGTTAGACCTTAGATCCCCAGGTGGAGGACGGTGATCTGTTGGGAGGAGCCATTGTTTGTTTGGGTACAGTCGTAGTGCATTCTGGTTATGGAAGGGAGTTCGGAAAATGGTCAGGTCCAAGGTCTAAGGTCGTGCGGACTTGCCTTGGGTGGCGGCTGCGTGGTGTCATCTCTTTTAACTAAACGCGCAAAAACGTCCAAATGATGTGTGACATTGAGCTTAGTTTTTGAAACTAAGTCAAAAATTGTCTGAAACTCTCAATTTTTCTGTGAATAATCACTAGGCAAATGCTCCAACTTTGCCTAAATGTACATGTAACTTAGAAGAAACAAGAACAAATGAAAAAATATTATAAAATTAATATTGAAACTTCAGATTTGAAATCAGCTGCAAAAATATAAAATTATCACAACTGTTCATTGGTGTTATTATTCTCTCAGAATAGCATATGATCTTCATTCATATATTTAGAATATAAGTTTTCAGTAAAGTTTGCTGTAAAAAAAAATCGTATGGCATTTGAAATATGCGCAAATAGACAACAAAAAATGTATAACTCCAAAGTTTTGGGTTTATGAAAAAAATAATTCTATAGGGATTGTAAAACAACAGCTGTAAACACTAATGTAAAAATGGTGAGAATCGGTCAGAAACTAGATTTTTGGATACTGAAGTAAGTTGAAATTCTAGTTGTAGATATAATTGAATTGAAATTATTGACAATGAATAGGGCATTCTAATTCATGAATTTACTTATGTATTTAAAAAATTGTTTGGCATTCGTAATCAAGTATGT
>WNGS01166976.1:51293-64429 GCA_020271785.1 Procambarus virginalis | reverse complement strand
AGTGAAATTTAATGGGAAATTTATGTATTTTAAGAAGGCTTCCAAAGGGATGCAATGGCCAGCTGCCATTGAAGTTAGGGAAGAGACTCCCATTAACCTAATCTCATCTGCAAACCTCACCCAAGCCAAGCATTAGCGACGTCTGCTAGAACATTACCACACATCCCAAAAGCAGCCCGCCCAAATGCAACAGCCAAACTCTGTAATCTCTGAAAAGGGTTAATGATGCCCCGGAAAACATTCAAGCGTGGCATAATGTCCTTCTGTTTGGCAATGTATGCCTCACCGTCCCTCCAAGGAGGGACAAATCACTTGCTTCCTCGGTCCAGAGGGCGATAAAGAATACCCAAGGGGGGATAACCTAGTTCGCCTGCCTCTCGAGCAAAAACACCACCGCAGAAATGGTAACAACAACATACCGAAACAACAAATAAGAGCACAAATCACCAAGAAAATTGAAGAGGGAAATACCGCAAGTGCTATTAGAGTCCTCACCAGTGACGAGAAAATTGCTCCTCGAAACAGCCACAGCACGGGCCCTGCAAAGCAAGCACCCACCCAGAGCCCGACAAGGCGACAACATCGTTCCGCCATCAGCCGACACCATTTCAGACCCATTAACCGTTGGTGAATCTGAGGTCTACAAAGCAGCCCTTTCTTTTCCACCTGGGTCAGCAGGAGGCTTACAGGGTTAAAACCTCAACACATCAAGCAAATGTAAATCCTGCGGTTGGTGATGCTGCACAAGATCTTCTTATGGAACTAACAAGGTTCGTTAACATGTGCCTGGCTGGTGATATACCTGAGGTCATCAGGCCTCTCTTTTTTGGTCCCTCTGTGCTCTCAAAAAGAAGGACGATGGAATCAGGCCAATCGCTGTTGGCAACACTCTCCGACGCCTGATTGCCAAGGCTGCTACGAGGGTTGTCAGCCAGCAAGCGGCTGAATTGCTGAAACCAATCCAGCTAAAATTTGGAATCCCCCAAGGCTGTGAAGCGGCTGCCCATGCAGCACGAGCATACATCACCAACATTTCTGATGAAAAGGCCCTGCTCAAACTGGACTTTAAGAATGCCTTCAACATGGTCAGAAGAGATGCAGTACTTTGTGCCGTACATCGCCATTTCCGGCCCCTCTACCCATTCATACTATCTTGCTACAGTGGTGAGTCAAAACTGCTCTTTGGTGAACATGAAATCAGATCATGTGAAGGTGTTCAGCAAGGTGATCCTCTTGCTCCCCTTCTTTTCTGCTTAGTCTTAAAAGAAATCACTGAAGCTTGTCCAGCGAGTTCAACATCTGGTTTTGGATGATGGCACTATAGCTGGCACCGTAGACGACCTCTTGGCAGACATCAGGAAAATAAGGGAGCAAGAAGTAAGCCTGGGTCTTGTCCTGAACCCTTCCAAGTGTGAAGTAGTCTCCTCCAACCCAGACATCGTAGCTAGAATAAGGTCTGCCTTGCCTGGAGCCCATGTCATTAGGGCCGAGAACAGCACCCTCCTTGGAGCTCCCCTCGGGTCTAACGCCATTGAGGAGATCCTTGACAAGAAAATCGCAGACCTTAGGAGGATGGAAGACAGAATAGGTGACATCGATGCCCACGATGCTTTTTATCTCCTCACCAAATGCCTTTCCCTTCCGAGGCTAACCTACTTTCTGAGGTGCGCCCCATCTTACGACAACCGAAAGCTTGAAGATTATGACCTCTTACTGAAGACCATGCTGGAAAAAGTTGTTAACCTCTCCCTCAACGAGTGCCAGTGGAAACAAGCCACTCTTCCTGTTAGGCTCGGTGGCTTGGGTGTCCGCACCGCCAACCAAATTGCTGTCCCAGCCTTCCTGTCTTCCTCCTCAGCATCAGATGACCTGGTTAAGGAAATTCTACCCGACACCCTCAGTGATGTAGCGGGGATACAGGACCCCCACTACACGGAATGCGACACGAAATGGGGTGCCATGGCAGACCCAGCACTCAGACCAGCCATGCCGAAAGCCAAGAAACAATCTAGTTGGGACAGCCCCATTGCAGACAAAGAAGCCACAGCTTTGCTTGAGGCAGCAACAACCCCCAGTGATCTTGCACGCCTCACAGCTGTGCAGGCTCCCCATGCAGGGGACTTCCTTTTGGCAATCCCTATGTCTGCGACAGGCACACGTCTCGATCCGCAGGAGCTCCGTATTGCAGTCGCTCTCCGTCTTGCTGCCCCTATCCACACTGTTCATAGGTGTATTTGCGGCGAGGCAGATGCTGACGAATATGGATTGCATGGCCTGCACTGTGGAAAATCTGGTGGTTGGCACACTAGACACGACGAAGTCAACGACATCATTAAAAGAAGCCTTGCCTCTGCCCAGTGTCCAGCGGAGAGAGAGCCCCGCAACCTTCTGAACCGTGACTCTGTTAGCTTTGCCGGCCGACCAGACGGAATCACACTGCGTCCGTGGAAGGGTGGCAGACAGTTGGCATGGGACTATACTTGCGTATCCACCCTGGCAGCCACATACATCAACCTCTCTGCCGGCACAGCAGGAGCCGCGGCGACACACAGAGAAAGAGACAAGTCAGCCAAGTACAGGTAATCATCGATCATCACAACTTCGTTCCAATAGGGTCTGAGACCCTAGGCCCATGCGGAGAGAGTGCAAGAAGGTTTCTAAAGGATCTTGGTTCCAAGCTCATTGACACCACAAGAGACCCTAGAGCGGCAAGTTTTCTCTTTCAGCGCCTCAGTGTCGCGATCCAGAGGGGGAATGCTCGCTGCATCCTCGTGTAACAATCTAGGTTGTTGTAAGAAAGTTCTAGAAGGCTCGGGTAGAGACCTGACCCCAAGCACATGGGAGCATCCTCCCTGGGGGAATTATGGTGAGGATAACCTGACGCCTTTGTTCATATAATGAATCATTCTGTTGTATTCACTATTTAGAGGAATTAGCCTTCATTCATTTTGCAGTCAAATTGCACTGTATAGTATTACTGTATAATATCAAGAGTATATTAATTATTAGGAGAATGAGTGTTAAGTCACCATCAGTGACGTCACAAGCAAGAACTAGGCTGTGAGGCGGAGTGACCTAAGAGTTCACAGGTCACCAGAGTTGACATGTCCTCTATTTCTCAAAGGTCAAATAGCTATTTTGTAATTGGGAATAGCTCTTCCTTAAGATGTTTGTGTAATTTAACTTCAGTACAATATTCAATCAATCTGGAACATTCAGTACAACAGAGGTTAATTGTTATAACTTAAGCCTGGCAAAGTAACTTAGATACTAGCGGAAGAATACAGATCTAGGCCTCTGGGTAGAGGAGCAGAGAGGACGATTAGTGTGGTAGCCGGATCAACTGGGGGAGGTCACCATCTCACCTCCCATAAGACCAGCACTCTCCCCAAGCGGGTCAACATAGAAGGTAGAGTTGCTTTGTGAGTAATTGTAGGAATAGTCCACTCATTGCCGTTAAATATTCAGTCAGGGAGTGTTCAAGTCAGGATTATAATTTCTTAGACTCTGTTTTAGGTTTGAATAAATTAATTAGTTAGTAATTTTGCATTTTCATTATTTCCATGTGTTTGTTATTTATGTGAATTGTCCTTGTCACGTGGTTCCCACGTGGCCGAGTTGAATTGGGCGCCGATTCTAACACCGAATCAGGATTATTACTCCTGTTGATTTTAATTAACTACACACGTAAGATCCAGGGTTTATTTGTACTAGTGGGGAATCAAGCCCCAAGGTTGATTGTTTAGCGTGATCGAACCAGATCTCGATCATTGCTCATTTTGGTTACTGATCTGGTGGTGGCGGCGGAAAGGAGATCCTAGAACTTTGCTAGAAGTCTATTTTCACGTCATACGGGTTGTAGAATCTCAAGTCGGTAAATCGTCTTGAGACCACGTGGCGTGGAGTCTGCTCGAGTAAAAGTCTTGGGGTCCCTTGGTTAAGAACTAAAGGAACTAAAGTAAAGAATACGGGTACTAAGGGAGAAAAAGAGGGTAGAAGGAAGTGAGAACCCGTCCCGTGTTACACTCGGTTCCTGCCCAACGTCGGAGGAGTTCGAGGAAATCTACATCCTCTAGGAAGCAAACTTTTTTGTGTGTCCTCTTAATGTTCATTTTTTGTATACAATCAGATATGTAACTGTATAACCATGCTTAATAAAGTGTACATAATAAAAAAGGGGGGTGGTAGGAGAAGCGAACACCCTTATGTATTCAGAGTTAAATGACAAGTTTTCCATGAATGCTCTGTGTTCCCTTCTCTGAGGCTGTGGGTCCCTATAATTGCACCAGAGGTGGTACCCCCTATATATATATATATATATATATATATATATATATATATATATATATATATATATATATATATATATATATATATATATATATATATATATATATATTATAAGAGAGCGAATGTTCGTTTCTCTGTGTGCCTATCTGTTGGACGTTGGAGGCCACACGGTTGAGGCTAGCCTCACCCAAATGGTCTCGGGTCCGGGATGAACATAAGCTGGTCGGGGTCGCCATAATTCAAAAAGGAACAACGTGCCAGGGTCATATTCAGACTCCATCAAAGATTGTTAGTCCTTCCTGCCGGCTACACAGCAAATATTATCAAAGTAAACTTTCTAAAGCTATTTTTTTCTTGTCGTAATATGCATCATTATTCACTGATCTCGGGAAAATTAACATAAATTTTCTGTTGTCCATAATTTGCCCATACTAGCTTAAAACAGTCGATTCTCACACTGCTTCAAAAGTTTCTGAAGCTCCTCCGCTTTCTCAACGTAAACGAAAAAAATATTATATATTTTTAATATTTCACGCTGTTGAGCTCATTCCACTGATGACAACCAAACGCAATTGTAGAAAATTAAATTTTGTATGTGTTACTTTACGCTGACACAGGGATCAATTGAGTGTAACTTTGTCTCACATGTTATTATTTGTCAAACTCTTTGCAGACGGCCGTGTATCACCTAGACAAGGTAGGCCGTAGTTCGAGTATTGTTTGGCCCTAGGACATCTATTTACGAGTTAGGGCGGGGAAAGAAACCACTAATCAGAGCCACCGATACAAGTGACCGAGGCGAGGTTAACCAAGGTCATTCAGGCAATGTCAGTCTTGGCTCGCAGCCATAGACACACTCCTGTAAGAGCCTCACCTCGTCTTCAGTGAATCCCTCACGAAACATGGAAAAGTATTCTTCATATCTTACCAGATATGGATGGTGTTCGACCCCTGGAGAGAACGACTCATTGAATATCGCTGCGCAAGATATGATCAACAGTTAGTAATGCAGCCCGTCCTCCTTAGGTTTCCAACGTCAAGAAAACGTAAAAGTTTAACATGTCCTTTCCTAACCTACCAGAGGACACAACACAGAAAACGGGACAGTACGTCACTTGCGAGCCGCTTCCATTTCCTAGTAGGACAATTTTTGGCCTCATGTAACGCATACGAGCGAAAAGCGATGTTCTTTGTTGGAGAATAGTGGGAGTACTCATAGGAGACAGATGAGTCTGCCACGGATTCCAGTTTTATCAAGCCCCTCCGCTTTCTCGACGTAAATGGGAAAACTATTAATTTGTTTAACATTTCAAACTGTTAACTCCTCCCACGGGCAACAACCACACAACAATGGTAGAAAATTATATTTTACATAATAGAGACAGACAGAGATATAAAGTCAGATAGAGATAGACAGACACGGAGAAACAGAGTGATACACAGAGACAAGAAATGGTTAGATGAATGGATGGATAAATGATCACATAGATGGATGAAAAGCTGGATAGACAGACGGATAGAGAGATAGCTGGATGGATTGAGGGAAAGGTGGTTAACAGGAAAATCACAGGTAAAATAATTGCTTAGGGATGACTGAATACCTCTACCAAACCCCTTCTCACCGTGAGTCTCTGCTGTGAGATCATTTATTAACTCATAAGTGTGTCTTCAGAGGAAAGGTGAATAATGAATGTCACCCGGGTCATTATAACTACCCGAGAAGGTCCAGGACACAAAATGTCACCCAGGTCATTATATCTTCCCAAGAAGGTCCAGGACACAAAATGTCACCCAGGTCATTATATCTTCCCAAGAAGGTCCAGGACACAAAATGTCACCTGGGTCATTATATCTTCCCAAGAAGGTCCAGGACACAAAAGCATTAATCAATGAAGAGAATTGTGAGTGAGAAAGACAATATTGGGAGATCAATAGTTACTGTCAACTATTCAAGAAAAATGTTTTATGAATTTTGGGTTAAAATTTGAAAAATTAAGTTAAAAGTAGTAAAAAATGTTATGAGCGATTCTTCTGAGCCCCATAATATAGGATAAGTGATATTTTCAAAGGAAATATTCTTTGTTGTACAGCAGTGGAATATAGAGGACAGATGAGATCGACTCTGACCTAACTACAGCTGTTTGTGACACCTGCCCTTAAGGCTGTCCCTTATCCCATTTAACACATTCTTTGGCAAATCTTAAGCAGGGAACACCGAAATTGCATGTCTGTCTGTCTGTCTGTCTTGCAGGCATTCTCTGCCATGATAATAAACACCTCGGTACATGTTCTTATAAAAAAAGCTTGCCAAGCTTTTATGTCCTGTGATAACTACAGAATTATTTCCCTAAACACAAGATTTAACAAAATTTCCGATTATATTCTCATTGACTTTTTCAGCTGATGTACTAGACACTTCTGACTATTAATTTGCAATCTAAACTGGCTATTCAACAACGTTATTTTGTTTCTTGGTGTGGGAAACTGTTCTGTACTACATCTCGTCATTCGCTGTTCTTTCTTTGTTCTTTAATGCTTTCAAAGCATTTGACAATGTCGAACACACTAAACATTTTAGATCATAGTTTAGCAGAAAAGTATGATCTGTAATGGATAAATATATATTTCTCTTATCAGGTATGAAAAGTGGCTGTGAAATGGAGTAATGTATTCTCTGAAATTTCCTCAATTAAAAATTGGGTCAAACCAGGTGCTGTTTTCAGTCTTCTATTATTTGCGGTCTATATTGATCCAATGTTTAAGAAGTTAATTTAAGGGCTATTCCATTTCTGGATAAAATATTAGGACGAAGAGAAACATAAAGTATGTGAGTTTTGAAGAGGCAGTTGAAATATTGATATTCTTTTGTTTTTATATATTTACAAGAGTTCTTACATTCTTATACAGCCACTAGAATGCATAACGTTTCGTGCAGGACCTTAATCCTAGTTTCCCCTGGAATGCAACCTGCCAAATCTTAAAGAACCAGGTACCCATTCACTGATGGGTGAACAGAGACTACAGTTAATGATTAGCACCTAATCAATCCTCCCCAGCTAGGATATGATCCCAGGCCAAATCGCTCGAAAATCGCCGGGCGAGTGTTTAACCACTGAGCCAGGGGATTTTTACCACTTCTCTTCCCTATGTGAAAGAGACTGGCAAATAACACGGAAACGTTTGACAAGACGAAAGTCAGGAGGACAGGGACTAGAGAGCTTTGTTAGTTTACCTCAACTTGCCCTTGTAATTTTGTGCACTCAAATTATATGTAAATAAATTTATGTATGTCGCTACCTAAGTGTTACGACAGTTTTTGCTAAGTTGACACAGGAAATGTGCCTCTGATGAGACACATGCAACATTTGTTGCCGTGTTGACCAACTATAGGCAGCAAATAGTTCAGTTTTGACCAGCAAGAGACAAAAAATGTTTTGACTTACATTGAGCAGCAGACGGAGCAGTGTTAACCAACTTTAGGCAGCAAACAAGGCAATCTTTGACCGACCAGATGTAACTACCGCAGTTATTTTGATCAACTTGTGACTCGAAAAATTCACAGAAAGAAATGGTTAAAATTAAAATCGAGAAAATCTTTGATGCCCACCTTTTGGTCGAAAGGTGCCATCTTACTGCCATCTCTCCATGGGTTGTTCTGGGAGTTGCCCAGGCCACTCAAGTCCCAGAAGTTGGTGCCCGGGTCCACCGTCAGCTGGAGTTGGCCATCCACGTAGATCCTGTAGTACTTATAATTTTGTTACACCGTAGACGCCTGTTAGAAGATCTTTCCTTAAAACATTAATTAGAAGTAAAGACCCAGTGACAGTTGAATGGTATAGAGCATTGTGTCTATTCAAAGGTGCCTCGCGAGATGAGTCTGGCATGAAAAGATACAAGGCTTCTTGCCTAAGTTGAGCTATTGTTCATGTACCCCGCTGATCTTGACTGCATCGTCAAGAGTTATGTTTGGCACAACCAGCAAGAAAGGTGCATTTGAGAGAACTAGCCAGGTTCCTCATACAAAACTCTTGCTGTATATTATAGCTAAACATATCTGCATACCTCTTCACTGTAGTTACTGTGCATAGACACGCATATATATACCACACAATTGCATACTTTGAGTAAAAAAAACTCAATTTATTTACAAATACACCACTCATGCTTGGCAACACTTCCCGTTTTTCGGAAAATGAGTAATTGAATTAATGATTGTAAACATTGGAACTCACTTCATGTTGTCCCTGGTCCAGTCCAGCCTCCATGTATGGAAGTTGTTGCCAAATGATCCATCATTGGCAGAGCTGCGAAGACATAATCCTGGGTGTTAATGCGAGTGAGACATTGATATATATATATATATATATATATATATATATATATATATATATATATATATATATATATATATATATATATATATTTATATAACACTTTCCCACCAGGAGACACGAACCCTAGCCAGCACAGAAGCCTTCCAGCCACCGGCATGACAGGTAACGCCTTAACCCACTGCACCACGCTCAGACCCCTCATTGGAAAATTTGTATTTTTCTTTTGTAAAGGGTCTGAGCGTGGTGCAGTGGGTTAAGGCGTTACCTGTCATGCCGGTGGCTGGAAGGCTTCTGTGCTGGCTAGGGTTCGAGTCTCCTGGTGGGAAAGTGTTCTATAGTTGAATAACTACTATTGCGTGTTTAGGCAAGTTGGGCATATATATATATATATATATATATATATATATATATATATATATATATATATATATATGTTGTTGAATATGACTGACAAGGTAAGATTAATAATTCTAACACGAATCTTCTCAATATTTTTAATGTTTTTCTTCATTGTCGGTGGTAATAAAAATATCAATTCTCCAAAATTCATTCTTTAATTGTCTGACGCCTGAACGCGTTTTGTAATTGTATTACATTTTCAAAGACTTAATTTACACACAAATTCTTCGTACCTATACTCTATTGGATGAGGTGATATGGTACAAAGTTTTGGGTGAGGTGACAAACACAAGACAGAACACGAAACAATGGGTATAAATTGGATAAGTGAACATATGAGTGGAAGTAACTGCAGAAGGCCTATTGGCCCATACTTCCTCTTGCTGCTTCCATATTGGTTCGGGGTCCTGAAATAGGTAGAATATAGTTGTGCATTAATTGGCTGCTGATTGCTGGTATTGACTTTTTGATGTGTAGTGCCTCGCTGATGTCAAGCCGCCTGCTATCGCTGTACCTATCGATGATTTCTGTGTTGTTTGTTAAGATTTCTCTGGTGATGATCTGGTTGTGAGAAGAGATTATGTGTTCCTTAATGGCTCCCTGTTGCTTATGCATTGTTACTCGCCTGGAAAGAGACGTTGTTGTCTTGCCTATATACTGAGTTATTTGGGGCTTACAGTCCAAAAGTGGGTATTAAAAGGCATAGACGACGTTGGTCTCCTTCAATGCGTTCTGTTTGGTGTCTGGGGAGTTTTTCATGAGTAGATTGGCGTTTTTTTTGGTTTTATAATAAATTATCAATTGTATTTTCTGATTTTTGTCTGTAGGGATGACGTTCCTATCAACAGTATCTTTCAGGACCCTTTCCTCCATTTTATGAGCTGTCGAAAAGAAGGTCCTGTAAAATAGTCTAATTGGGGGTACAAGTGTTGTGTTGGTTGACTCTTCAGAAGTTGCAAGGCGTTTTACCTTTCTTTTTATGAAGTCTTCAACGAAACCGTTAGAGAAGCCGTTGTTGACTAGGACTTGCCTTACCCTACAGAGTTCTTCATCGACTTCTTTCCATCCTGAGCTGTGGCTTAGAATACGGTCGACGTAAGCGTTGTCAACACTCCTCCAATGGTTTCATTGAAGACATCATAAGAAGGAAAGTAAAACGCAATGCAACCTCTGAAGAGACAACTAACACAACACCTATACCCCCTATTAGACTATTTTACAGGAACTTCTTCTCCACAGCTCATAAAACGGAGGAAAGGGTCCTGAAAGATATTGTTAATAGAAATGTTATCCCTACAGACAAAAATCAGAAGATACAACTAACGATTTACTATAAAACCAAGAAAACTGCCAACCTACTCATGAGAAACTCTCCAGACACAAAGCAGAACGCTTTGAAAGAGACAAACGTCGTCTATGCCTTCAAATGTCCCCTTGGGGACTGTAAGCCCCAAAAAACTCAGTATATAGGCAAGACAACAACATCTCTTTCCAGGCGTTTAACAATGCATAAGCAACAGGGCTCCATTAAGGAACATATACTCTCTTCCCACAACCAAACCATCACCAGAGAAATCTTAACAAACAACACAGAAATCATCGATAGATACAGTGACAACAGGCGGCTTGACATCTGCGAGGCACTACACATCAAGAAGTCAACACCAGCAATCAACAGCCAATTAACATACAACTATATTCTACCCACTTCAAGACTCCGCTCCAATATAGAAACATCAAGAAATATGGGCCAATAGTCCTTCTGCAGTTCTATTGGGACCCGACTTCTACTTCTACAAATCTATACCCCGTTTTCCATGTTCTGTGTTTCACCCCACTAATGTATTACATCACCTCACCCAAATGCAGGTATAAGAGCCAATGTTTGTTTCATAAAGCACACCACTTGGTCACACCATTTGGTCACCATTTGGTCCGGGAGACATCTCCCGTCACGCAGGGTGCAGTCGCACCTCCACAGATCTCCAGTATCATCTCTCGATACTGTTAATGGCTCATAAGGGCCACCACTTACGGGCTATTCATGCCCGTGCCACCTCTTGGGTGGCTTAATCTTTATCAATCAATCAATCATCATAAAGCATAAGTTGTGTAGATAAACTAAAAGTCTTTGAAAATGTAATAAGTTTTACGAAACGCGCTCAAGTGTCGCGTCAGACTAGAAATAAAGAATGAATTTTGGAGAATTGATTTTTAATTTACCGTCATCAGTAAAAAGAAACATAAGGAAAATTGAGAAAATTCGTGTTAGAATTATTAATCTTACTTTTTCGGTCATATTTAATAATATATATATATATATATATATATATATATATATATATATATATATACTAGCAGTTCCCGGCCACGCGTTGCTGTGGCAAAGCAATGCATGTGCGTTGCTGAGCCACAGCAACCTTCTCTGTCCCCCCTGTCCTCCCCACCATTCCCCCACTCCACCATCTCCTCTTCCTTCCCACCATGCCCCACTCTCCTGTCCCTTTGTCCTCCCCACCATCAGAAAATTGTGAACATCAAGTGATCTGATGACATCACTGAAATATAAGAAAAACAGTTAAAAAATTAAATGAAAATATGAAAAAATAAAAAAATAAACTATACACACAAAATGAACGGTATGGTAAACAACACAGATCAATTCCAATGCAATTCACACAAAATAATTAAAACAAAATGAAAATAAATCAAAATATATGAAAATTCAATTTATCAGTGCAATCAGAAACATTGAAATGGAATTGTAACTTATTTAGTATAACATGTGTGTTGCTCTTACATGAAGATGGCGCTGTTTTTCAAGAAAAGCCTAGTGTTGGAAATAACCAACAGTTCTATACATCATTGTATTTATACAACCAAAGTAGTTACTAAAATTACTAACTTGTAGATTTAATCATTATCATGATTTATTCATTGCCAAATTCTTCCTAGTACGTGAGGAACAACAGGCAGCAACATGAATTTTCTCCACATTTAGTTGAATTTATAACAAGAATCCAGTTTATCCTTTCATTTACTAAAAAATAGTTAACTTTGATTTTGTAGTATACTATTACTTACTGGAGCTCCCTTATTTAACTAACATTTAAGTATTCTAGAGGAAATTACTTTGATGCAAATGATATACATTAATTTCCTCGATTGGCTGCACAACTTTTAGTAAGCCAATTTATGTTACTAGAACTTCTATTTTATCACAGAAGAATTTATTGTGATATTAATATTCGTTATTACCTCTTCCTTCCTTAGTCAATTGCGATAAATACATATTCATTTATGCTCGAAAGCCGCGCATGCGCAATAAGGAGCAGGAGGAAGAGGGAGAGCGTCACTTGACACGTGAACGGGAGCACGGACGCCATTAACAGCGTGTAGCAGAGTTGTGTTTCGACCTATTTATTTCGCTCTCACGATCAGATGAGCGGTGCCACGTTATTTGGCACAACATAGCCGTGTCATAGACTAGTATACGAGCAACTCTAGAGTCAATGTCTTTCAAGCAGCAGCAGGAGGACGAAGAATTGCTCAAGTCTTCACATCAACGACACGAGGCTCGGCCGCTAAGTTTACCTTTTTGTTATTATGTGGCCACTATTAACATTTAGGTTAGCAGTCGTTAGGCCGAATGCAAACCAACAAAATATAGTACGTGTCTTAATTAAATTTACCATCTAATTAGATGATTATCAGTTTATTTCTATGATACAAATTGTTCAGACATTAGCTGATAATTTACTACCGTCATCCTCATGATTTAGGATGTAAATGTAATTACCTATTGTGTAGAAGATTTCTACAATGTAATTGCCTTTCAGTACCAAGGCGACTTCAACCGAGGTGCTAGGCTTCCCCACCGTTCTGTGCAACAATTTACCCTATGCAACACGTCGTCGGTGGAGTGTAGCAACCGATTACACCTCACTAGCTCCACAGCTAAGCTGTCCATTTTTCCATCAGTAGCAATAACTCCATAGTTACAGTAGTGATCTCCTAAAGAGATCAATTATACTAACCCTTTGATTTACTGATGCTGTTCAATATTTCAGTAGTATATTGAGGTGTATTTACCTCCATCAATATTATATTCTA
>WNGS01166976.1:35777-50293 GCA_020271785.1 Procambarus virginalis | reverse complement strand
CCTTCGTGAGAATAAAGAGATAGTTGTCAGGAGAGGTGACAAGAGGCCAATATACGATATTCTTAAAGCAGACGAATATCTGTACAAAAAAAGAACCTCATCCTCTCCGATCAAACTAAATTCCAAAAAGTCACAGGGACACTACAGCCGAATTGAAAACGAAGGTAACAGATTGACAGAAACTGTGAACGCCATGAAATCTGGACTCACCTATCAAAGGTTACCGGGGAATACAAACGTTGTTATGCATATGGGAATGGTCAAGTGCCATAAACCCGGAAACCCACTTCGGCCAATCATCAGCCAGATACCCACACCCACATACAGACTGGCTAAGTGACTCAACTGCTTGCTGACTCCTTATGTGCCTTGTGCTTTCACCTTGATTTCTCCAATGGAATTCGTTTACTTATTAGAGGGACTGCATATATATATACATATATCAACCCGTCCTCGCAAATTTAATAAGTCAATATTGACTTATTAGTTGCGTGCATAGGTGACATACTTAACATAATAGTTTCCCTTGAAAATCTTCATAGAAAACACCGACCTTACCTAACCTTGTTAGTATGTTAAAATAAGCATCTTATAGCTTCGTAATTACAATTGTTACTTAACCTATTATAGGTATAGGTTAGGTAATAATTGTAATTACGAAGCAATAAGATGCTTGTCTTTATACTAACAAGGTTAGGTAAGGTCGGTGTTTTCTATGAAGATTTTCAAGGGAAACTATTATGTTAAGTATGTCACCTATGCACATATTTAATAAGTCAATATTGACTTATTAAATTTGCGAGGACGGGTTGCATATATATATATATATATACATATATATATATATGCATATATATTTCCTCACTTGAAAATGAACCATGGAGGTTCGAAACGTCGTGCAAATTGTTTAAATAAGTGTAATACATTCTATAGTAATCCACATCTTTTCTTCACCCAGAAATTACGAAAATGAGTTTGGAGAACTCCTGTTTCAGCTAAGCCCTGATGCTAAGAAAATAGTTAGAGGGATAGAAGCCCTAAATCAGAAGATAGTAAATACAGAATATGCGGTCATATTCAATGAGACATGTGTAAAAGAAAACCTGCTGCCAGTATACACCAATATACATATATATATATACATATATAAATATATATATACATATATATATATATATATATATATATATATATATATATATATATATACATATATAAATATATATAATATACATATATAATATATATATAATATATATATATTATATATATATATATATATATATATATATATATATATTATATATATATATATATATATGTCGTACCTAATAGCCAGAACACACTTCTCAGCCTACTATGCATGGCCCGATTTGCCTACTAAGCCAAGTTTTCATGAATTAATGATTTTTCGACTACCTAACCTACCTAACTTTTTTCGGCTACCTAACCTAACCTAACCTTTAAAGATAGGTTAGGTTAGGTTAGGTAGGGTTGGTTAGGTTCGGTCATATATCTATGTGTAATTTTAACTCCAATAAAAAAATTGACCTCATGCATAATGAAATGGGTAGCTTTATCATTTCATAAGAAAAAAAATTGAGAAAATATATTAATTCAGGAAAACTTGGCTTATTAGGCAAATCGGGCCTTGCATCGTAGGCTGAGAAGTGCGTTCTGGCTACTAGGTACGACATATATATATATATATATATATATATATATATATATATATATATATATATATATATATATATATTCTGTATTTACTATCTTCTGATTTAGGGCTTCTATCCCTCTAACTATTTTCTTAGCATCAGGGCTTAGCTGAAATCTAAGGGAGAGGAGTTAGGACTCACCCTAAACCCATTAAAGTCTGAAATCATCTCATCTATACAACCAACCATAGATGCAGTGCGAACCATATTGCCAGGAGCCCAAGTGATCGCTCCCACCGACAGTGTGCTGCTAGGGGCACCTCTGGGCTCGAGCGCCATTGAGGTAGTCCTCAAAGAAAAGCTAAACGACCTGAGGAGGATGGAGGAAAGAATAGGGGCCTTGGACGCCCACAATGCTTTGTACCTTCTCACAAGGTGCCTGGCTTTGCCCAGACTGACCTATTTCCTAAGGTGTGCTCCCTCCTTCGACAGCCCAAAATTAACAGAATATGACTCACTCCTAAGATCAATAACCGTGAAAGTGTTAAACCTCTCCCTACAAGATGACCAATGGGACCAAGCAACGCTCCCAGTTAGACTCGGGGGAAAAGGTATTCACAAGGCGACACAGTTAGCATTGCAGGCATTCTTATCCTCGACCAGTGCTACAGGTGAATTAGTTAAGGAAATACTACAGGAATACCTAAGAGACTTCATTGGGATTCATGATCCCAAATTCGCGGAAGGAGCCGGTTAGTGGGACACTCTTGTCAACTCTCACCCTCGACCAACTTTTCCAAATGACTGCAGTCAAAATGGGATAGCCCCATAGTGGAAAACATCGCCACATTATTGCTGGAGGCAGCTTCCAGGAAGGACAGAGCGAGTCTCCTAGCTGTGCAAGCGCCCCATGCCGGGGACGTCCTATTGGCAGTCCCTAATTCCGCCTTGGGCACCCACCTGGACCATCGGACCCTAAGTTTTGGTGTTGCCCTGCGCCTTGCCGCCCCTATCTCCACCGAGCACCTGTGTATTTGCAGCTATGTACGGGCAGACCAATACGGCAGCCATGGTCTCATCTGTCGTAAGACACAGGGAAAGATTACCAGACACGATGCAGTCAATGAAGTCATCAAGAGAAGTTTGGCTACAGCTGGGTGTCCAGCACAAAGGGAACCACAGTTGTGCAGACTCGACAACAGCCAAAAACGCCCAGATGGAGTTACCCTGCAGCCGTGGAGGGAAGGTAAGCAGGTCGTGTGGGACGACACTTGTGCATCTTCATTGGCCGATACTTATCTACCTTACAGCACAGCTGAGGGAGGCTGGGCGGCCACCTTCAGGGAGACCCAGAAAACTAGCAAGTACAGGGACCTAGAACGTTGTTACAGGTACGTGCCGATAGGCTCTGAGACTCTGGGCGCCTGGGGTAAATGTGCCCTTAAGTTCCTGAAGGAGGTGGGCGAGGAACTCATTGGGAAGACTAGAGACCCAAGAGCGGCCAGTTTCATGTTCCAGCGCCTGAGTGTCGCTGTTCAGAGGGGAAATGCGTGCTGTATCTTGGGTACGCACCCGACCCCTGAAGAGCTGGACGAGGTCTTCGAACACTGATTTGTATATTGTTATATAAGTGTGAGTTTTCTGTAAACTGTAGCATTGCAATAAAATCAAATAAAAAATATTAAAAAAAATAATAGGGGTGGTAGGAGAGGAAAAGATTAAAGTATTCAGTGAGAATCCACAAGGTCTTCTCTGAACACTATTTATTTTCTTCTTCGAGGATGTGGGTCCCTTTAATTAAACCAGTGATGGTACCTATATATATATATATATATATATATATATATATATATATATATATAATATATATATATATATATATATATATATGCAAACAAGCCTGATTGGTCTCCAGGACTATATGCAACTGAAAACACACACCCCAGAAGTCACTCGAACCTATACTGCCAGGAGCAATGCAACTGGTATTTACAGGACGCCTTAATCCACTTGACCATCATGACCGGACAAAAGGAAGTGATAGCCGAAGCTATTTGAGCCACTTCCCCGCCGGCACTCGGATGGTAATCTTGGACATAGCATTTTATCAAATCACCTCATTTTTCGAGGCAACACGTGAGGAACACAAATGCGAACAAGCCTGAATGGTCCCCAGGACTATATGCAACTGAAAAAATGAGGTGATGTGATAAAATGCTATGCCCAAGATTACCATCCGAGTTCCGGCAGGGAAGTGGTTCAAATAGCTTCGGCTTCACTTCCTTTTGTTCGGTCGTGAGGGTCAAGCAGATTAAGGCATCCTGTAAATACCAGTTGCATTGCTCCTGGCAGTATGGGTTCGAGTCACTTCTGGGGTGTGAGTTTTCAGTTGCATATAGTCCTGGGGACCATTCACGCTTGTTTGCATTTGTGTTCCTCACGTGTAGCCCTGAAAAATGAGGTGATTTGATAAAATGCTATGCCCAAGATTATATATATATATATATATATATATATATATATATTATATATATATATATATATATATATATATATATATATATATATGTGATATATAATATATATATATATATAAAAAGAAAGATTAATAATTCTAACACTAATTTTCTCAATATTTCTTATGTTTCTTTTCACTGTTGATGGTAATTGAAAAATCAATTCTCTCAAAATTCATTCACGACCAAGAGACGGCTTCCTGAACCTTGCAGGAATTAACCTCACTGAGAACCAAGTCACGCTCCTAAATATGGGTATAAACTGTCCCGTTATGTCCAGACAAAGTGAGATGGCCAGGAAAGTTGAGTTGGAGATCCTGTTGGACGACATATTCAACCTCGAGACACAAAAAAAGGTCACCACCTGTAATGGTTGTTGTAGGAGAAACGATCTTCGTCCACATGGTTTTATTCTCCGCCAGTAACAATAACAAAACAATTATCAGGTACATGAAATATCATTAACAAGATCACAAACAAAAGAGCATCTGCTCTAAACATGATACCTCCAACATCTGTAGTACTCAATCCCAACATTCCTCCCCTTTTAAATAAACTCTATCCCTACAGATTAAGTCTATCAGGCGGTCGTATGACTCTCCCTGATTTTCTCAACTGGGAGTCCTGACCTGTTACTTCTGGGAAACATTCTTCTGAATTACTCCTTGTAGAGTCCATAGGCTTAACTGTATCCCCATTACCCTCTGCCTCCAGGTCTCCTGCAGGTGCTGCTACCCCTTCATTATTAGGATGGATATCACTAGTTGCCCCACCCCCACCTGAAGGGTCTTCAAAATTCCCTGTGAACCTTGGCATGAGCTGATCTGCATGCCTTTTCCAATTAATGTTCCCAAAACTCTGCACTTGCACAGTGAAATTCCTGCGGCCCAGGACTTCCCTAATTTTTCCTTCCACCCAGGGCTTTCCACTTCCAAAATTCCTTGCATATACTGCATCCCCCTTATTAAACAACAATTCCTCTCCCTGAGCCAACTGACTGGCCAAACTAGTTACCGATTTCTCTCTATCGGGATCTGTCTTTACTGCTTCCATGTGCACTTTAAAGTGCCTATTAAACAGTAATTCAGAAGGAGATTTACCAGTAGTAGAATGAACAGTTTTCCTTTGATTATATAAAAATCTACAAAGCCTTGTATTAATAGTGCCTTCCGTAAACCGCTTTAACCCTTCTTTCAAGGATCTCACTGCTCTCTCTGCTAGACCATTTGAAGAAGGATTATAGGGGGCAGGTGATACATGTTTAATACCATTTTTTCGAAAAAAATCTTCCATTTCCACAGAAACAAAATAAGGAGCATTGTCTGAGACAATTATGTCTGGCAATCCAAAATTACAAAATGTTTTCCTTAGTAATTCACAAGTTACAGATGATGTGGTGGAATTACACACATGCACATCCAGAAATTTGGTGTATGAATCCACCACCACTAGGTAATATTTGTTATCCACAGGTCCCGCATAATCTACTTGAAGTCTAGACCAGGGTTTTCCAGTGCATGGCCAAGAAAGTACTGGGGCCTGTGGTTTCTGATAATTCTTAAAGCAAATATGACAATTTTTTGTTACCTCAGCAATATCCTGGTCTATTTTTGGCCACCAAACCCAACTTCTAGCTCCTGCTTTCATAGCATTTATGCCATTATGGCCTACATGCAGCAGTTCCAAAATCTTACATCTCAGTTCCCCAGGCACCACCACTCTATTCCTATACAAGAGTACATCCTGGTGAATACTAAGGTCAGCCTTTACTGCAGCATACTCTGACAATAATAAATTATTATTCCAACCATATTTGACATATTTCATCAACAGACTTAATTTGGGATCTCTACCAGTTGCCTTCCTAATAGTCTGGAATGAAATATCCTCAAAAGACATAGATTCCACCAGGTTAACATACTCCACTGGAATACTGGAATTTAATTCTTCTGTCACAGGCAATCTACTTAATGCATCAGCTACTACATTATCCTTGCCTGGCTTAAACTCTAAATCATACTCAAACTGCGAGAGTAGTAATGCCCATCTTTGAATTCTAGCATTGGCATTAACTGGAATCTGCTTACCTCTGCCAAACAATCCTAGCAGGGGTTTATGGTCTGTTCTAGCAAGAAATTTCCTCCCCTCAGTTTTTTACAGCATATACCAAAGCTAAGGCTTCTTTATCTAACTGCGAATAATTGTTTCCACAGGAGATAATTTCTTGCTAGCAAAATATACTACTTTATCCTGACCATCTACTTCCTGTAATAATACACACCCCACTCCTACTGGGGAAGCATCTACCTCCAGTTTTAACGGGAGTCTACCTGTAAAATTAGTGAGCACTGGAGAATTGATCAATTCCCGCTTAATATTCCTGAATGCATTTTCCTCTCTTGCTGCCCACTTAAATCTAGCCCCTTTTTTCAACAATTCATACAAGGGTGCTAATTTTGTTGAAAAGTTCTTCACAAACTTACAAAAATATGTAACCATCCCAACAAAAGACTGTACTTCCCCAACTGATGTTGGGGCTGGGGCATCTATTATAGCAGCTACATTTTTGTGAGAAGGAGTAAAACCCTTACCTGAAATATGATACCCCAGGTATTCAATGGCTTTGGTCTTCAACGTTGTTTTTTCCTTATTAATCTTCACATTGTGTTTTTGCAAAAGATTCAAAACTTGTTCTAATCTAGCATCATGCACTTCCTCATTCTTCTAGCATTCTTGCACTTCCTCTTCCTCATCCTCAATAATGTCATCTAAAAAACTAGCCACACCTTCAATGTTAACTAACAACTGGGACATGAATCTCTGAAAAATTGCTGGAGACGAGGAGAGTCCAAAAGGAAGTCTTTTATACTTAAATAACCCCTTGTGGGTATTAATCACTAACAATTTCTGGCTCTCCTCCTCTACAGGAATTTGCAAGTAAGCATCTTTCAGGTCAATCTTAGAAAAAATGCCCCTTGCAGACCACTGACAACAACTCATCTATCTTAGGTAAAGGGTACTTCTCACAGTGTATGCGGTTGTTCAGTTCCTTGAAGTCTGCACAGATTCTCAAGGATTTCCGATCTGACTTCAACACTGGTACAATTGGGGCTGCCCACTCACTATGTGTAATTGGCTCTAAGATGCCTTCTGCCACATGCTTTTCCAGGGCTGATTCTACCAATTGCTTGTAATGAAACGGCACTGTTCTTGCCTTGAAAAATTTAGGTGAAGCCCCACTTTTCAGGTGAATTTTTGCCACCATGCTATTAATTGGCTTATCTGCCTCCACTGAATATTTATCTAACATTTGTTCGGCACTTTTAATTGTTTTAACTATCGACAATTCATCTAGGCCCGCCAAGAAAATTCCCACTTTTTCCATGAGATCCTTACCACATAGGCTAGGATTATGTGAATCCACTACATAAAAATCCTGGACAATTTCTTTTCCATTATAACCTACTTTTGCCGACACTTTGCCATAGACCTTAATCGGTACATTATCATAAGCACTTAAAGATTTTTTACCCGGTTTTACATTCAACTGCAAGGTATCTGCCCAATCTCTAGACAATGTTGACACTGCAGCACCAGTGTCCAGTTCCAAGGGAACTAACTTCCCATTAATTACAAAATTCACCACTTGTGACTTCACTGAACATACCTTTTCTTTCACCGAATATAGTCGGGTTTCCTCACCTGCAGCTTCTTCAGACGGTTTACCTTCCTCTACCGCCTCGACCACAGTACCTCTTCTTCCTGCATTGCCTGGTCGTCTCCTCTCCCAGGCCTTGTTGTTCCTGTTCAGAAATTCCCTACACACTCTCTGCAAGTGTCCCTCCTTGTTACAAAAGTTGCACATATAGGCACGAAACTTGCACTTGCTACTTATGTGACTGTATCCACAGTGCTTGCATCTGGTCTGGCCCTGTACGACCATAATTTCCTGAGTAGAAGTCTTACTTCCAAAAGCCCTTTCCAGGTTCAATATCTTCTCGAGCACTGTCCATGAATTCATCGATTGTAGATACAAAATTTCTGCCACCAGGTTAGGGAAATAATTCTCCTTTTCCACTGCCATGAACAACTGGTTCCTAACCCTGCCGTCCAACTGTGCTCCGAAGTTGCAGTGGCTAGCCAAAGCCTTCAAATCCACAAATAAATCCTGTACGGATTCCTGCTGCTTTTTCGTCCTCTTTTGGAAATCCATCAAACGATGGTTTCACCACATACTGACGTTTAAGCAGAGCAATCAGGTCTACATAGGTCTTCGTGTGCGGTAGCTCAGGTGCACACAAATTTCCGAGAACACTATATGCTTCAGAGCCCAGTTAAACTAAGAGTACCGCTTTCTTGTTGGCGTCCTCCTTAATCTCCCAGTACTGAAAGTTTGCTTCCAGCAGGCTGAGCCACAGGTCCAACGAGATCTTGGCAGTGTTAAACGGCTGTATTGACATGAACGGCGTAGCCATGACCACAGAGGTAGCACACTCCACTGTTGTATGCGAAGCGTCCACTCGTCCACACGACGTACCCTGCTCTCTCTTGATCCTCACACCACGACTCGTACCCAGGCTCTCTGCCGGAGATGTTTAATCCTCGTCGCCACTGTGATGGTTGTTGTAAGAGAAACGATCTTTGTCCACATGGTTTTATTCTCCGCCAGTAACAATAACAAAACAATTATCAGGTACATGAAATATCATTACCAAGATCATAAACAAAAGAGCATCTGCTCTAAACATGATACCTCCAACATCTGTAATACTCAATCCCAACACCACCAAAGACATCTTACAAGCAAAACTTATTGCGGAAGGAGGAAAGAATCGAGGCAACTACAGAAGCACCATACTGTCCCCCGAGCTCAAAGCGGCAGCTAAGAGCCTTCGTGAGAACAAGGAGATAGTCGTCAGGAGAGGCGACAAGTCGCCAATATATGTCATTCTTAAAAAAGACGAATATCTGGCGAAAATGAACCTCATTCTCTCTGACCAAACTAAATTCCAAAGGGCAACGAAGGACACTACAGCCGAATTGAAAGCAAAGGTCAACAAATTGATCGAAACTGTGAACGCCAAGAAATCCGGACTCCACCTGCCAAAGATTATTGGAGAATATAAACCTGGATATGCGTATGGAAATGTCAAGACACATAAGCCTGGAAACCCACTTCGGCTAATCATCAGCCAGATACCCACACCCACGTATAGACTGGCGAAGCGACTCAAAGGCTTGCTGACCCCTTATGTCCCTTGCAACCTTCAGCCTTAAGTCTCCAAAGGAATTTGTTGACTTACTGCGGGGAACACGGGCCACAGGGATAAGAGCCTCGTTGGATGTGGAATCACTGTTTACCAACGTACCTGTGAATGAAACAATCGGGATGATAGCGGACAGAGTGTATCGTGATCCGGCCTGTACTCCACTCGACATACCAGAAAACATTCTAAGGAAACTACTCCAAACTTGTACTAAAGAGGCACCCTTCTTGAGCCCGGATGGGCACATGTACAAGCAAGTAGATGGAGTCGCCATGGGTTCTCTCCTAGGTGTCCTGTTTGCGAACTTCTACATGGGTACCATCGAACAAAAGGTCTTAGTCGATATGAACTTGAAACCGGCCATATACTGCAGGTATGTTGACGACCTTTTTACACAGGTACCCGATGTCAGACATCTGCAAGTGTTGAAAGATGCATTTGAGCAGAATTCCGTGTTGCGTTTCACTTACGAGATGGAGAAGAATGGGAAACTACCCTTTCTAGATGTAACAGTCATGGAAAGGAGCGGAGGTTTCCACACTGCAGTCTACACTAAGGAAACAAACATAGGAATGTGCCTCAATGCCAACAGTGACTGCCCAGACAGGTACAAGAGGAGTGTTGTTAACAATTATGTCGACCGTGCTCTCAGCCACAGCTCAGGATGGAAGCAAGTCGATGAAGAACTCTGTAGGATAAGACAGGTCTTAGTCAACAACGGCTTCTCCAATGATTTCGTTGAAGACATCATAAGAAGGAAGGTGAAACGCCATGCAACCTCTGAAAAGACAACTAACACAACACCTGTACCCCATATTAGACTATTTTACAGGAACTTCCTTTCCACAGCTCATAAAATGGAGGAAAGGGTCCTGAAAGATATTGTTAATAGAAACGTTATCCCTACAGACAAAAATCAGAAGATACAATTGACGATTTACTATAAAACCAAGAAAACTGCCAACCTACTCATGAGAAACTTTCCAGACACAAAGCAGAACGCTTTGAAAGAGACCAATGTCGTCTATGCCTTCAAATGCCCACTTGGGGACTGTAAGCCTCAAAGAACTCAGTATATAGGCAAGACAACAACATCTCTTTCCAGGCGATTAAAGATGCATAAGCAACAGGGCTCTATCAAGGAACATATAATCTCTTCCCACAACCAGACCATCACCAGAGAAGTCTTAACGAAAAACACGGATAGATACAGCGATAGCAGGCGGCTAGATATCTGCGAGGCACTACACATTAAGAAGTCAACACCAGCAATCAACAGCCAATTAATGCACAATTATATTCTACCTACTTCAAGACTCCGCTCCAATATAGAAGCATCAAGAAATATGGGCGTTCTGCTCCGTGTCTCTCCAGACACGGAGCAGAACGCTCTAAAAGAGACAAACGTCGTCTATGCCTTCAAATGCCCTCTTGGGGACTGTAAGCCTCAAAAAACTCAGTATATAGGCAAGACAACAACATCTCTTTCCAGGCATTTAACGATGCATAAGCAACAGGGCTCCATTAAAGAACATATTTTCTCTTCCCACAACCAAACCATCACCAGAGAAATCTTAACAAACAACACAGAAATCATTGATAGATACAGCGACAGCAGGCGGCTTGACATCTGCGAGGCACTACACATCAAGAAGTGAACACCAGCAATCAACAGCCAATTAACGCACAACTATATTCTACCCACTCCAAGACTCCGCTCCAATATAGAAACATCAAGAAATATGGGCCAATAGGCCTTCTGCAGTTCTATTTGTACCCAACTTCTATATCCATTATTCTGTGTTCTGTGTTTTGTTGAAAGTTTGTTTTTCACCCCACTATTGTATTACATCACCTCACCCAAATGCAGGTATAAGAGCCAATGTTGTTTCAGGCATAAGTTGTGTGTTGATAAACTAAAGTCTTTGAAAATGTAATAAGTTTTACGAAACGTGCTCAAGTGTCGCGTCAGACTAGAAATAAAAATGAATTTTGGAGAATTGATTTTTTATTTACCGTCACCAGTAAAAAGAAACATAAGGAAAATCGAGAAAATTCGTGTTAGAATTATTAATCTTTTTCGGTCATATTTAATAATATATGTCTACAGGAAACACTGCTACCAAAATATACCAATATATATATATATATATGTATATATATTTTTTTTTATACCTAGAAGGAGTACCACCTCTGGTGCAAGTGTAGGGACCCATAGCCTCGGAGAAGAAAATAAAGAGTACTCAGAGAAGACCTTGTGGATCCTCACTGAACACTTTGATATTTTCTTCTCCTACCACCCCTATTCTTTTGGTATGTGTGTATATTTATCTAACTTTATTTGAAAATGTCATTACACAAAAATAAGTTACAATATTGATTACATGCAGGGTACAAGGCTGCTTGTCACAAGTTGAATAGCTCCTCTAGCTCCTCAGATGGCGGGCAGGAACCATCTTGAGGTTATCTTGAGATGATTTCGGGGCTTTAGTGTCCCCGCGGCCCGGTCCTCGACCAGGCCTCCACCCCCAGAAGCAGCCCGTGACAGCTGACTAACACCCAGGTACCTATTTACTGCTAGGTAACAGGGCATTCAGGGTGAAAGAAACTTTGCCCATTTGTTTCTGTCTCGTGCGGGAATCGAACCCACGCCACAGAATTACAAGTCCTGCGCGCTATCCACCAGGCTACGAGGCCCCTTTATGCAGTGAGCATTCCTCTTTGGATTGCCACACTAAGGCGCTGAAAAAGAAAACTGGCAGCCCTAGGGTCTCTAGTTGTTTCGATTAGCTTAGACCCCAACTCCTTCAAAAAGCTAGCAGCACTTTTACCCCAGGCACCAAGTGTCTCTGAGGCAATGGGGACAAAATTGTAGTGCTGCTCAAGGTCTCTGTATTTACGTGACTTGGCCGCTTCCCGGTGATTGGCAGCTCCTCCTGCTTGAGTAGCACTGAAGTCAACATAGGTATTGGCTAGAGTTGAAACGCTAGTGTAGTCCCACACCAACTGTCTACCATTCTTCCAGGGGTTCACCGTGATTCCGTCTGGGCGACCAACAGGCTCATCAGAGTTGCGGGACATTAGGTAATCGGGCTCTCTCTCTGCTGGACAACCGGCTGTGGTAAGGCTTCTCTTAATAATGTCATTGACCTCGCCGTGTCTTGCATGCCATCCTCCTGTCCTTTGGCAGAGAAGGCCATGCCGTCCGTACCTGTCGGCCTCTGCCTCGCTGCAAATACACCTGTATTCGGTGTGGATTGGGGCAGCGAGACGGAGAGCCACGGCAATTCGGAGGGCCTGCGGTGTGAGACGGGTGCCGGTTGCTGACATTGGGGTTGCTAATAGGAAATCGCCTGCATGGGGAGCTGCTACAGTTCTAAGTCGGGCAGTGTCATGTGGTGTTGTCACAGCTTCTAGCAAAGTCGCAGCTTCTTGGTCGGCAATGGGGCGATCCCAGCTGGATTGCTTATGGGCTTCAGAAGGCGATGGTTGGGGTGCTGGTCCTGCGAGAGAGACCCATTTGGTTGTGCAGTCTGTGAAACTGGGATCATGCACCCCTGCCTGTTGAACTAGGTGCTCAGGTAGAATTTCCTTCACCAAGTTGTCAGACCCCACTGAAGAGGACAGGAACGCTGGTACAGCAATTTGTGTTGTTGTGCGCACGCCAAGGCCCCCGAGTCTGACAGGAAAGGAGGCCTGCTTCCACTGTGAGTCGCTGAGGGAAAGATTGAGGGCTTTTTCTAGTGTTGATTTCAGCAAGCTGTCGTACTCTTCTAATTTAATATTGTTGAAAGATGGCGAACATCTTAGAAAGTAGGTCAGCCTGGGGAGGGACAAGCATCTGGTGATGAGGTAAAGTGCATCATGGGCATCGATGTCTTCAATCCTCTCGTTCATCCTCTTCAGGTCAGTGATCTTCTTACCAAGGACCTCGTCGATATATATAAGTCGAATATATGGTTCGACGATGGATGGTCGATGGTTCCCTGGAACCATACTCGTCAAATATATATATATATATATATATATATATATATTATATATATATATATATATATATATATATATATATTATATTATATATATATAATATATAGTACAGAGAACTGGATCACCACTACAATTTTGTCCTTATTGCTCTGAGACACTCGGCGCCTGGGGTAAAAGTGCTACCAGTTTTTTTAAGGAACTGGGTTCTAAGCTCATTGAAACAACAAGGGACCCTAGAGCTGCCAGCTTTCTTTTCTAGCCCTTCAGCGTGGCGATAAAGAGGGGGAATGCACACAGTATTCAGGGTTCCTGCCCGCCATCTGAGGAGCTGGAGGAACTCGAAACTTATGATTACTATATTTGTACCCTATATGTAACTCCTTTTTTGTAACAAAGTTCAAATAAAACAAATATATATGTGTACATACAAAAGAATGGGGGTGGTAGGTGAAGATAATATTAGTGTTCAGCGAGAAACCACAAGGTCTTCTCTGAATAGTTTTTATTTTCTTCTCCGAGGCTATGGGTCCCCATATTGGCACCAGAGGTGGTACCCTCACAAATACATTATATATATTATATATATATATATATATATATATATATAATATTATATATATATATATTATTATTATATATATATATATATATATATATATATTTATATATATATGAATGAAACTCACACCCCAGAAGTGACTCGAACCCATACTCCCAGGAGCAACGCAACTGGTATGTACAAGACGCTTAACCACTTGACCATCACGGCCGGACAAAATGAGGTGATAGATCATCAATGAGGTGATGAGATAAATCACCTCATTCTTTGGTGCCCCAAAGAATGAGGTGATTTGGTAAAATGCTATGCCCAAGATAACCATCCGAGTGCGGCGGTGAGGTGGTTCAAATAGCTTCGGCTATCACTCATTTTGTCCGGTCGTGATGGTCAAGTGGTTTAAGGCGTCTTGTACATACCAGTTGCGTTGCTCCTGGGAGTATGGGTTCGAGTCACTTCTGGGGTGTGAGTTTTCATTCGCATATAGTCCTGGGGACCATTCAGGCTTGTTCGCATATGTATAAATATA
>WNGS01166973.1:0-16065 GCA_020271785.1 Procambarus virginalis | reverse complement strand
GTAAATAAGTGAACTTAGTTGTTTGAGGGATGTTAGTTTTAGAGTCTACTGCATCAACGAATTTACTCCAGAAATCATCCCAACTCTCATTCTCGTTACCAGAGAATGTGGGTATATTGATCTGAGGTAGTTTGACATCAGGATCTGGATGTGCAGTAGAGGCTGTTGTTAATTTGTTTTTAGCAATTTGCTTTTTGAAGGGTTGAAGTTTAGCCTGTACATCATCTTCGTACTGGGCTAAATCATTTACAATGTCCTCAAGTTCAGTTTCACCTATTGAGGTTTGGTAAAGTTCTGTCAAGTACAGATTCATATGCTGTTTAATATGCTCGAATTTGCTTTCAGCAACTTGAAGTAAGTCTTCTAATTCAATGTAGTCAACAGGTGACTGTTGTGACAGATTTTGACACTTGGTAATCTGTCGGGTCAAGTGACCTTTCAGACCGGTAAGGGTCCTTTTCATTTTGTCAGCCGTTTCCATCTTGCTGGGTAAGGGCTGGTCTGATAGTAAATAGTTGTTACTGATGTAACTGGGATATTGGCTCATTCAATGGAGCTCAATACTAATATAATAGCCTAATGTATTGAATAGACTATAATACCTCGTTTAGAGGTTAATTTGCCTACCTAACAATAGATAGCTAATATTTTTGAGTAGTATTCGAATGCCACTATTGGATTTTCGTCCGGTTAGCTCATCAATTATCACCATTCGATCCAACAGTGAACATTCGGCAGTACTCAAAAAAATAATACACGAATAATATGTTAAAAGCACAAAAAAATTTTGGTAATCCCACCCCAAATCAGGGTCAGCACAATCTAAATAATATGTATGTACACCAGTACTGTCTAGTACAGTACTCGTTAATAATTCCTACCTAGGAATGACTAAATGATTTAGGCTGCATTTGTACAAACATTAGTACAATTACAGTCTAAATATCCTACCTCATCAAAGGTTGGCATATATGCAATGGTGCAGTAATATAGATATATGGTGCTATGTTTTGGGATTTTTTGTTTTGATATATATGTTTGTGCTTAGAACACAAGTGAAAATTTATAAATGTATAACACTAAGGTTACTTTATGCATAAGTATTAATAGAAATGTTGATAATAATAAATGAGTTTAGGCTATAATATGGGCAGTCTGCTGACAGCCGTAAATAATGAAATATATTGGTAAATAGCCTAATAATATTAACACACTAATTGGTGTTAGTAAATAGTTAATTATATGATTGAGAATAGCTTGATTTTCAGCTATCTAGGTTCGAAGGACTAAAATTGTCCGAGAACCTGATATTTAGCATGATCTATCCGGTTCGAAGGACCAAAATTTTGTGGGGAAAACCTGACTCCAATAACTAATAACTTGTTTTGGGCTCTGAGACCCAGTAACTAATAATTAAATAAATATATATATATACTTCGATAGCTATGAAGGACCACCACTTTTTGAGAAAAAGTGGAAAACAAAGAGACAATGGAAAAAACTGATCCTAGGAACTAGTGTCCTATGGATCTTGGTAAAACTGTAATGCTTATATGAATGGAGTCAAATTAACTACACAAAATTGGGGGGTTACATGCTAAAAGATTAATACATCCCTAGCATTATTCTGGTGCTGGTTCTTCACCAGAGTAAATCAAATGTGAAAATCAATAAATGTAGAATATAATATTGATGGAGGTAAATGCACCTCAATATACTACTGAAATGTTGAACAGCATCAGTAAATCAAAGGGTTAGTATAATTGATCTCTTTAGGAGATCACTACTGTAACTATGGAGTTATTGCTACTGATGGAAAAATGGACAGCTTAGCTGTGGAGCTAGTGAGGTGTAATCGGTTGCTACACTCCACCGACGACGTGTTGCATAGGGCAAATTGTTGCACAGAACGGTGGGGAAGCCTAGCACCTCGGTTGAAGTCGCCTTGGTACTGAAAGGCAATTACATTGTAGATATCTTCTACACAATAGGTAATTACATTTACATCTTAAATCATGAAGATGATGGTAGTAAATTATCAGCTAATGTCTTAACAATTTGTATTATAGAAATAAACTGATAATCATCTGATTAGATGGTAAATTTAATTAGGACACGTACTAGCTTTTGTTGGTTTGCATTCGGCCTAACGACTGCTAGCCTAAATGTTAATAGTGGCCACATAATAACAAAAAGGGTAAACTTAGCAGCCGAGCCTCGTGTCGTTGATGTGAAGACTTGAGCAACTCTTCGTCCTCCAGCTGCTGCTTGAAAGACGTTGACTCTGGAGATGCTAATATGATAGTCTATGACACGGCTGTGTTGTGCCAGATAACGTGGCACCGCTCAATTGATCGTGGGAGCGAAATAAATAGGTCAATCACAACTCTGCTACACGCTCTTAATGGCGTCCGTGCTCTCGTTCACGTGTCAAGTGACGCTCTCCCTTCTTCCTCCTGCTCCTTATTGCGCATGCGCGGCTTTCGAGCGTAAATGAATATGTGTTTATCGCAATTGACTAAGGAAGGAAGAGGTAATAACAAGTATTAATATCACATTAAATTCTTCTGTGATAAATTAGAATTTCTTGTAACATAAATTGACTTGCTAAAAGTTGTGCAGCCAATCGAGGAAATTAAAGTAAAATCATTTACATCAAAGTCATTTCCTCTAGAATACTTAAATGTTAGTTAAATAAGGGAGCTTCAGTAAGTAATAGTATACTACGAAATCAAAGTTAACTAATTTTAGTAAACGAAATGATAAACTGGACTCTTGTTATAAATTCAACTAAATGTGGAGAAAATTCATGTTGCTGCCTGTCGTTCTTCACGGACTAGGAAGAATTTGGCAATGAATAAATCATGATAATGATCAAATATATAAGTTAGTAATTTTAGTAACTACTTTGGTTAATTCAAAGGTTGTATAAATACAATGATGTATAAAACTGTTGGTTATTTCCAACACATGCTAAGAGGGTCGAATTGATAACTCTTGCACATGAGTATCAGTTGGAAGTTCCCCCTGGAGCCAACAAATATGCCATACATAATATAATTTTAGATTATCTTTTGGATGAAGGGAAGATAGATTCTGATACTCACGAACAATATACCATTTCAGATAAGCATGATTTGACAGCAATAAAGCTCAAGCTAGAACTTGCTAAGATCGAGCGGGAGCAACAACAGGAAGCAGCTACAATCAGAGATCGTGAAGCTGCCATCAGAAAGGAAGAGCAAGAGCGCGAGCTCCAGTTCAAGAAAGAAGAAATCCGCCTCAAAGAGCGAGAGGCCGCACTGAAGAAAGAAGAAAGTGAACGTGAGTTGGCCTTACTCAAAGAGCGTGAAAAAATTACAACTTGAAGTAGAACGACAACAACTAGAGATGCAACGCGACCACGACAAACGGCAAGCAGACTCGGTTCTAGACTATCATAGCAGAGAACTCGCGATAGACGCTACACACCAAGCTCGACTCCAACAAGCAGCAGCTAGTCTTCCTCCAAGTTTCAATGTCTCCCATGCAAGTAAGTTAATGCCCCCGTTCATAGAAACGGAGGTTGATGTGTTCTTCACAACTTTTGAGACCCTTGCTAATCAACTTAGTTGGCCTGACGACCAATGGGCTACCCTTCTCCGAGTACATTTAACAGGTAGAGCAGCCGTCACACTCAGCACTTTGGCATCGGAAAACGACTACACCACCTTGAAGCAAGCTGTGTTGGACGCCTACCTTCTCTCCACCGAAAGCTATAGACGAAAGTTCCGTGACTACGTCAAGGCAAGTACCACCACCTTCTTAGAATTTGCTAACACCAAACGGAGATATTTCATGAAATGGCTGGAGGCAGCACATGTCTCTACTTTTCCAGAGCTTGTCAACCTCATACTGGTTGAAGAATTTTTGAGACGTGTACCTCCTCCTGTCCGCCTATACTTAGCAGACAAAGAAGAGACCGATTTGGTGAAGTGCGCGAAGTCAGCTGACACTTACAGCCTCATCCACCGGCTGAAACCAGAACCTACCAAAGAAGTCTTGGTACAGTTACGAGAAAGCGAGCCCAGATCAAGGTACCTCTCAACTGTACTGCAGGTATTGTCGACTCTATGGACATACCATAGAAAATGTGGTAAGTCCCAATCTAAAGGTAACATAGAACCTCCTAAGTCCAAACCTACTCACCCTAAGTCCGGTAAGCCTGTAATGAATGTTGGTGTTCATGCTAATGATCTCTCTCTCTTTAGCAAGCATCTATATCCAGGAACTATCACTACCCACGGTTCAGATTCAGAGGGACGTTTTGGACTTAAGATCCTGCGGGACACAGCGGCTCTACAATCGATCGTCTTGAAATCAGCTGTGCCCAACGTCGCCTACACAGGAGAGACTGTCTTCATCACTGACCTTACTGCTACTACTCCTTATCCTCTTGCCAGAGTTTACCTAGATTGTCCCTTCGTGACCGGTGAAGTCCAAGTCGCCGTCAGGGAAAAGCCTTTTCCCATGCCTGGAGTGCAACTTCTCCTGGGCAACGACTTGGCAGAAGACCAACAACCGAACAACCTGATCGTCAAGGACATATCCCAGGTGGGTAACTCTGTGTTGGATAACCCGATTTTTAGCATGTTCCAGCAAAGGTTCAAGAGAGTGATGAAGGTTCTCCTCCTGTTATGGTGACCACCCGTGCTCAAGCTGCACGACCACAGCCAGCTGACTCTACTGCTACCGCTGTCCCTCAGGACCCTTCGAAACTACCCCCAAATCTGACCGCTTTGGAGTTCCGTAAGTTACAGAGAGATGATCTTACCTTGACACCATTATTCTTTCAGGCTGAGACCCAATCCGACAGTGTTCCTGGGTTCTTTATGGAGAACGAATTACTCTATCGCAGGTATAGACCCAGTAAACTGAAGGACGAGGACGATTGGGCAGACGTTGAACAACTAGTGATTCCTACCAGCCTGCGGCCACGATTCTACACCTGGCCCACGGAGCACTGTCACACTACGGGTTCAACAAGACTTACCATGGAATTCGACAAGACTACTACTGGCCAGGTATGGTTAACGATGTCAAGAATCATGTCAAACTGTGCCACGTGTGTCAGTTAGCCGGGAAACCGAACGTTTCCATTCCCAGAGCACCACTGATACCCATCCAGGTGCCTGAGGAACCGTTCCACAGACTTATTATTGACTGTGTTGGTCCTTTGCCTCGGACCAGTGCAGGCAACGCCTATATCTTAACTATCCTGTGTCCTACCACCAGATTCCCCATAGCAGTTCCAGTGAAAAACATTACGGCTGCTACAGTGGTGAAGAATTTATTGAAAATATTCACCCAGTATGGATTTCCGAGGGAGATACAGAGCGACTGTGGCACCAACTTCACCAGTGATCTCTTCAAACGGACTCTGGAGGAGTTCAACATCAAACAGGTACTGTCCAGCCCCTATCATCCTGCTTCACAGGGTTCTCTCGAGCGTAGTCATCAGACTATCAAGGCACTCTTAAAAAAGTTTTGCAATGAGACCTCAAAGGATTGGGATAGGCAACTTGATCTCATTATGTGTATTTTCAGAAGTCTTCCCAACGAGTCACTAGGAGTATCTCCTTATGAGATGCTCTACGGACGTAAGTGCCGTACACCTCTCAAGGCTTTCAAGGATTCTCTACGTGATGCCACCTTCAGTGAGCATCAGAATGTGCCCCAGTATCTTCAAAACCTCCGACACATTCTAGAGAGGGTCCATTCCTTTGCTAGCAACAACCTACAGAAAGCCCAAGAGAGGATGAAGACTCGTTACGACCAGCACTGCCAAGTAAGGAAGTTTAAACCGGGAGACTTAGTTCTTGCCTATTTCCCTATCCCAGGTTCTCCTTTGCAGAACAGGTTCTCAGGACCCTACCGTGTTAAAGAGTGCCGGAACAACTTCAACTACGTTCTCGAGACCCCCGATAGGCGGCGGAAGACCCAGCTGTGCCACATCAATCTGCTCAAGCTCTATCATGGGGTTCCTCCCACTGTGTTAACCAACTTCACCTTATTTACAGATCCATACAGCCACAGTGAGACCTTCCCTGCTTCTCCTTCTGGAAACACTGACACTGAGACAGCGCTTTCTAATTCGGAAATCCTTACTGACATTTATAATCACCTTCAGGACAGTAATTGTGCTCCTTTATCATATTCTAATACTTCTCTCGCCTCGCCAGATATCAAGTCTCCCATCCTCCATAGCGACGCCAGTGGTACCGGCAACGTGGGTGACCTGGTACAACGAGGCGAAGAGACTCTACATACCAACTACCATAAACGACACCACGAGCAACAAGGAGCTACTCGTCGTCCTGAACAGGCAACACTTTGCTCCATACCAGCAAAGTAGTCAGTCCACCACCATCTATATGGACCACAACCATCTACATGGACCACAACCATCTTCATTTCCTACAGACAGCCCAACTCAACCATCGACTACTTCTATAATGGGCTTGCCAGCTACATCATTTCAGCCTGGAGATTGCTACACCCAGACGTCTGACTACATCATATCAGACGTCCTCTCCAGCATCACTGAGGTAGAGCCTGCTCCACCTCCCACTCTATCTCCCGTGAACGTGACTCCACCAGAACCGCAGGCTTCGGGGGAGAGTTGTGATGATAATCTCTTCCCAGAGATTGAGCCTGCTCTTTCTTCTATTCGTCACGTTCCCAGTAATATGCAAGATACGTTATTCAGTGGCTTAAACGTATATATCAAGACCAGCCACGCACCTGCTTCTCCCTCCTCCCCCCACTCCTGCACAGCTGGTCGACCCACCAACTGCTACTCCGAGCCAAACTACCGACTTGCGGCCGTCCTGCATTCGCATTGGCCGTTCAACAACATACCACTCCAGCTCCACGCCAATCACATTCCTCGCAAGCCAATGTCAGGACCGCCCAGCAGTTCTCCAGCCAGAATATATCTAGTGCTCTTGCTGTGAACACCTACTTGACTCACCTTGTGTGATCGAATAGAGGTTGATAGCTTGCGCATATATTCCCAGCACCATTTTTCTTTGTATTCCTGTTAACGTAACCAGTTCCCCCCTTTTCAGTTTGTTATATATTTTTACGTGTTTTACTTTTACATTATTTTAAATGCCAAGGAATTGTCTTTATTTTATTTTGTTTCCTAGATTAATTAAAGTGCATTTTTTATTTTTGTGTTTTCGTGTATCTTACCTTACCTTACCACAGATTATCAGACAAGCAGTCACTCTTTTTTTTCCTTTTTTTTTATAACTTACATGTATGTGGCCCAGCATTGACATCTGCTATTTGGAAGACTGCCGACCACCATTTCCAACACGTTACCGTCACAACATTAATTAACGGACAATCAAGAACATAATGGGTGAGGGTGTGAGACCTTGACATTACCCAAAGCTTACACTTCGTGTCTTTCTACAACGTGATTATGTGAATATGTAATATTAGGTGAATATGTGTACAGAGTTATTCCAAGCATTTCTCCTTTTACCACAAGTGAAATGGGTGTTTTGTCTCACATACATGAAGTGTTGCATGGTTTGACTTCTCTCATACATTATACCTCTCCTCACCACCTCTTATAGTGCTGAATATTTATAATTTCGATTCCTATGTTTCCTCATTGTTAAAACACATTCAATGTCAATGTGTGATTTTGATGTAGCGCGTTTGACAAAGTCATCCGCCACCTCATTGAGCACTATTCCAACAAGAGTTGGAATCCACATGAATATCACTTTGTGACCTTTCAGCTGTATCTAATTTATCCTTTTCTAACAATCCTCAACTATGGACATTAAGATTGGATTTTGACTGTTTAAGGAATCAAGTGCTCCTCGGCTAGCGACAAATACAAAAACATGAATGGCCTGCAGTTAAGCTTGTGTGGATGATATATAATTACTTGGTCGAAGTGCACATTTTCTGTCCACAGTTCCAAACTCAGTATATTCGTTTATCAGGACACAACACCCTGCCCTGTCATCTTCCACCACTGACCCGTCACAATATACATGTAAACTATTGCCTCTTGGTAACCCAGATATGCTTCCATACAAGCACCGTAATATTCCCGGTTCATGCTGAATCTTTTGCACATTGAGGAGTTCAATTTCTACCTCCATTTTCTGTACTTTCCAGGGAGTAGACCTACTACACTGTCGAGCGGGTCTGCAGCAGTCAAGTACATAGGTCATTTGCTAATCCCCTCGTGTAGTATGTCACTCTCTGTTTCCTGGAAGTGTGTACGTCACTCAAGGAATTTTGAACGCTATGAAACAGCTTATCCCCTCCTCCTCCTCTCCTCATGAATTACGGGCTCACCTTCGCCCGTGCTACATAAGATAAGATATTTATTCAGGTAAAGGTACGTTCATTGAAAATGAATTACAAACATAATGTTGGAGTAATAGATAGAGCTAGTACAAACAATGCCTGTAGTCAGTAATACACACAGCGTTTCGGGCAAGGTGTGAGGGGAAATCTTAGACTAAAACTATATACTAATTGACATCAAAATGGAAAATTTAGTTGTAAAGTAATTTAGTAGCTAAATCTATAACAACAAAAACTCTCCATGAAGCGAATAATAATAATAATGATAATAATAATATTTATTTACAAGAAGGTACAATGGGTATATGAGATTACATAAGGTTGGTATTTTTACATTCTTGCAAAGCCACTAACACGCATAGCGTTTCGGGCAGAAGAATAGATACTCTTGTGTTAATATCACAGATTCTATCATACACACTCTGTAAATTTAATTCCATTCTCATTATTTCAATCATTGCATTTCTTAGACATCCAAGAATAATCCTAATAACTGCGTTCTGAATCAACTTTAGTTTTTTAGTTCTGTCTTGCCCTGTGTAAGACAAACGGTCGCTGCGTAGTCTATCAGGGATGGAACAGTGCTTGCGAATAACATCCGAAAGCTAGGCTCCCCAACACCTTTACCAGAAAATGCTAGCACCTTGAGAGGATGCAGTCGGGCTTTATAAAAGGTGCTAATATGGTTTATTTCAGCATTTTTACTCTGGCATGTGTACCCAACATACATGCCCAGATACTTGTATTTCTGAACACGGCTCAGTTCCTTACCATTTAGAGTAAGTGTTATATACCATCGTTTCCTATTCTCATCATTGGTTTTGTCTGCATTTATAACTAAGCCCAACTTGTGACAGGTTGTACCAAGTATGTTAAGAGCAGATGGAATTTTGTTACTAGAAGGGCCTTGTATAAGAATGTCATCAGCACTATACGATCGTCGTGACCCCTTGGAGGATACATTTCTGATGCTAATCTGTTCATTAGTACATTGAATAAGGTGGGACTTAAAACTCCCTCTAGACGTGGGGGGGGGGGGGCACCTAACTGAAACCTTTCGTCAGACATGTATCCTTAGCAATACACCTGACTTTTTCTCCCTTGATGATAATCTTGTATCCAATGTATCAATTGGTACCAACGTACCACAGAGTAGTTTATGGGCTATTAATGCCCGTGCCACCTCTTGGGTGGCTTAATCTTCATCAATCAATCAGAGTAGTGTGCTTGGCCCTATGCAGTAGAATGTCTATTTCAACGATCTACTTCATCTCATTCCAAAGGCCACGTTGGGCCTTTGCTGGTGACTGCACTCTAACCTTACCACAAAAAGGAACATATGCCAACTCCTACCAGAATTTACTAACGCCAACTTTCAGCGATTGCTACCTGGCGTAGAAAATGGCAGGTCACTTGTGACAGAGAAATACAGAGGAAGATAATAACTAGACTGCATATTGCAAATTAGGACTTCTAATGTAGATACAGATGATCCTTAAATCATCAGTAGATATGATTCTAAGATAAAATATAGATATGATATGGAAATATTTCATTCCTTAGATAATATTGATATGGTGAGTGGAATTTTCCACATCTTCCAAAGGGAGAGAACTGGCAATAATAAGTCCAATATTTAATATTTAATCCAATATTTATGATCACGTATGTCCATATATGTTCATTTACTCTGATTCAGATTGATAATGCAAACGCAAATTTTTTTTGCGCTTTTGGGCTGCTTTCCATAGTAGACATATGTGCCTGTTTGGTGTCTGTGGGTCATCTGGAGTCAGAGATTCTGTGGGTTTCCCAGGATCTGACTGCAACTGACTCACCGACTCCGTGTGGATAAGTTTGTCCAATGTCTTCAGAGAAGTGGTTCCTTTAGACAAGATTTAGACGAGCTCTAAACCTTCAACAGTCTCATGCTATAACTGCCTTTTTCAAGAACATCACTCCATCAGCGATCATTCATTCCTAGGCTGACTCGCATCTGGAACTTGTTCGCTCAACAGGTTGATACACGGGATATGAGGTATACTGACCATATGAAGGCTCTGATACACAGTTGGCTATGGGCTCATCTTGTTCCTTATGTGATTGTTACCTAATGTTGTTAATGAATAAAGTTTATTCCTATTGATACATATAATAGGCTCATGAAATAAATGGGTCTCTCTCTTAGAGAAGATTTCAACTTAGCTGTGGTGGGATAACAGCTCTTGCTTGCAGTTTCACAGGACACATCATTTGACAGTTCTTTTGAACCCTGATCTTAGTTAAAAAAAAAGACAGAGACAGACAGAGAGTTACAGAGAGAGACACACACACACACACACAAAGACATATAAACAGACAGACAGAGACATAGAGTCAGAGACAGAGACCCGTGCACCCCCGTATAGCCCATCTAGTTTAAAAATAGATATATAAGTAATACCAATTATATATGAAAATGAATAATATAAAGTTTTGAGCGTTTAAGGTTCCTCTCAAAATGTTATTGCTAAAGTTGTTATTAATCAGTGCGGTGGAAAGTACCATACAAGTGTCTAAATATAATAATGTGAAGATAAGGGAAACTGTGATATGATGCGCCTCACCAATCATGTCCAAGTGCCACTCCTGCAGGCGAAGGTGGGTGGTGAAGATGGTGCTGGTGTTTCCCCTGGAGAGCTGGACTGCCAGCACGTTGGGCCAGGTCTGGCTCATTCCCAGAGGTATGAACCCTAGTGATCCGGACATGATGAACCCTGTCTATGAAAAATATTGTCCTCAAGTAACGAAATCACATAAACCTACTATATTTATTTTGGATAATATTTGACTGCACCTTTAAATATATAACTTAATTAATGGCCAAACTAGATTATATATAAAAATACACACATAAATTAAAGCAATCAATTCACAGCCATAAAGCATTAAGAACAACTGTAAACTTTATGACCCCTTCCATGATTCCAACCAAGTTCCCCAGGTTCGAATCATTAATGGACTATAGAGTTTACCGGTGTCCCACTATGCAATCTGCGACACAGTGCACAAATAATTGGAGAGAAGTCTGCAAGCGCCAATAAACAACTGATACACTAACAAACAAGCGATCACATGTATTAGGAAGTATCTAAAAAAAATTACAATTTCAGCCAACCACATTAGTCCTCACTTATTAAGTTATATTACAAATACATCTTGAACACCCAATACAAGAAAAATAAACACATTATGAAGGACATCATAAACAGAGGAGTAAAACCAGTTGATCATAACCAAAAATGCAAAGACATAATGTGCTTTAAGACCAAAAAGAAATCAGACTTAATAAAGAAGAATAACCCAAACAGAACAAGCAACCCTCTCCAGAAAGCCAATGTGGTATTCCAGTACACTTGCGCCATAAAGGGTGTAGCCTTCGATAACACTATATTAGCATGACTCTTATAAAGCTATCAAGAAGGTTGACTTGCCACCTACACACATGAGCTCCGACATAACCTAATGACCCAACTCGACGCTGATGCATAAAATATTATCAGATGCATCCAATGCCTGAACGGCACAATCAATTCAAATTTAAATTCAAATTCAAATGTTTATTCAGGTAAAGTACATACATACAAGGTGTGATACAAATATTGATGAATTTATAGATAGAGCTAGTACATACAATGCCTAAAGCCACTATTACGCAAAGGGTTTCGGGCAGGAAAAACACTAAAGACTGAAACTTAATACTAATTGAGATTAAAGTATAAAATATGTAGAGAAAATATAATATAAAAAAAGCGAGGAACATGGCAGAAAAACAGCGAAAAATACAATTTGGTCGACAAACAGCATTGTTTAAAATAGTAGACATGGGTTGACATTTTGGGGGTGAGGTAGGTTACATGTAGTTAATTAGGTAATGCTTAGTTTTTATCTTAAACTGGTTGAGAGAGGTACAGTCTTTAACATGATTGGGAAAGTCATTCCACATTCTGGGTCCCTTAATTTGTTGAGCATTTCTAGTTTATTAAGTCGTACTCTTGGAATATCAAAAAGGTATTTGTTTCTGGTGTAGTGCTCATGGGTTCTGTTACCACTTTCAATGAAGCTTTTAAGGTCAGGATTAACATTACAGTTCAGCGTTATATATATATATATTATATATATATATATATATAATATATATATCTATATTATATATATATATATATATATATATAATATATATATATATATATATATATATATATGCAACAAGCCTGAATGTCCCCAGGACTAGATACAACTGAAAACTCACACCCCAGAAGTGACGCGAACCCACTGCCAGGAGCAACGCAACTGGTATGTACAGGGACGCCTTAAACCACTTGACCACACGACTGGACAAAGGAAAGTGATAGCCGAGGCTATATGAACCACTCCCTGTACATACCAGTTGCGTGCTCCCTGGCAGTATGGGTTCGAGTCACTTCTGGGGTGTGAGTTTTCAGTTGTATCTAGTCCTGGGGACCATTCAGGCTTGTTTGCATTTGTGTTCCTCACGTGCTTGCCCCAAAAAATGAGGTGATTTGATAAAATGCTATCCCCAAGATTACCATCCGAGTGCCGGCGGGGCGGGGAAGTGGTTCATATAGCCTCGGCTATCACTTCCTTTTGTCCAGTCGTGATGGTCAAGTGGTTTAAGGCGTCCCTGTACATACCAGTTGCGTTGCTCATGGCAGTATGGGTTCGAGTCAATTCTGGGGTGTGAGTTTTCAGTAATATATATATATATATATATATATATATATATATATATATATATATATATATATATATATATATATATATATATATACCCTCCTTGGAGCCCCCCTCGGGTCTAACGCCATTGAGGAGATCCCTGACAAGAAAATCGCAGACCTTAGAAGGATGGAAGACAGAATAGGTGACATCGATGCCCACGATGCTTTTTATCTCCTCACCAAATGCCTATCCCCTTCCGAGGCTAACCTACTTTCTGAGGTACACCCCATCTTACGACAACCGAAAGCTTGAAGAGTATGACCTCTTACTGAAGACCATACTGAAAAAGTTGTTATCCTCTCCCTCAACGAATGCCAGTGGAAACAAGCCACTCTTCCTGTTAGGCTCGGTGGCTTGGGTGTCCGCACCGCCACCCAAATTGCTGTACCAGCCTTCCTGTCTTCCTCCTCAGCATCAGATGACCTGGTTAAGGAAATTCTACCTGACTCCCTCAGTGATGTAGCGGGGATACCCCAACTACACGGAATGCGACACGAAATGGGGTGCCATGGCAGACCAGCACTCAGACCAGCCATGCCAAAAGCCAAGAAACAATCTAGTTGGGACAGCCCCGTTGCAGACACAGAAGCCACACCTTTGCTGGAGGCAGCAACAACCCAGTGATCGTGCACGCCTCACAGCTGTACAAGCTCCCCATGCAGGGGACTTCCATTTGGCAGCCCCTATGTCTGCGACAGGCACACATCTTGATCCGCAGAGCTCCTAATTGCAGTCGCTCTCCGTCTTGCTGCCTCTATCCACACTGTTCATAGGTGTAATGCGGCGAGGCAGATGCTGACGAATATGGATTGCATGGCCTGCACTGTGGAAAATCTGGTGGTTGGCACACTAGACACGACGAAGTCAACGACATCATTAGAAGAAGCCTTGCCTCTGCTCATTGTCCAGCGGAGAGAGAGCCCCGCAACCTACTGCACCGTGACTCTGTTAGCTTTGCCGCCGACCAGACGGAATCACACTGCGTCCATGGAAGGGTGGCAGACAGTTGGCATGGGGCTATACTTGCGTATCCACCCTGGCAGCCACATACATCAACCTCTCTGCCGGCACAGCAGGAGCCGGGGCGACACACAGAGAAAGAGACAAGACAGCCAAGTACAGGCAATTAGATCATCGGTACAACTTTGTTCCAGTAGGTCTGAGACCCTAGGCCCATGGGGAGAGAGTGCAAGAAGGTTTGTTAAGGATCTTGGTTCCAAGCTCATTGACACCACAAGAGACCCTAGAGCGGCAAGTTTTCTCTTTCAGCGCCTCAGTGTCGCGATCCAGGGGGGAATGCTTGCTGCATCCTCGATTCCTGACCGACGTCGGAGGAGTTCGAGGAAATCTACCGCCTATAGGAAGCGAACTTTTTTTTTTGTGTCCTCTTAATGTTCATTTTTTGTATACAATCAGATATGTAACTGTATAACCTTGCATAATAAAGTGTACACCATAAAAAAGGGGGGTGGTAGGAGAAGCGAACACTCTAGTGTATTCAGAGTTAAATGGCAAGTTTTTCCCTGAATGCTCTGTGTTCCCTTCTCTGAGGCTGTGGGTCCCTATAATTGCACCAGAGGTGGTACCCCCCTGTATATATATATATATATATATATAATATATATATAATATGATATATACATGACATATATCATATATACATATATATATAATATATATATATATATATATATAGTATAATAGTATATATATATCATATATATTTATATATATTCATATATATATATATATTATATTATATATATATATATCCCCAGCTGGGATCACTCACTAGTAGAAAAAATTAACCAACCAGAATTCTGGTCGGTTAAGTACCCCAGAATTCCCACCTCTTTAGGGCTCTGAAGTATGATGTAGTGGATCAAGTGCGTACCTGCCACCTTGATGGCCAGTGTTCGAGTTTCCTGGTGGGTGGGTGTGGTTATATATATATATATATAATATATATATATATAATTATAATATATATATATAATAATTATATATATTATATATATATATATATATATATATATATATATATATATATGATTCAGTACCTAGTAGCCAGAACGCACTTCTCAGCCTATTATGCAAGGCCCGATTTGCCTAATATGCTAAGTTTTCATGAATTAATTGTTCTTCCACTACCTAACCGTAACCTAACTTTTCGGCTACCTAAGTAACTAACCTAACCTAAAAAGATAGGTAGGTTTGTTAGGTAGGGTTGGTTAGGTTTGGTCATACAACTACATTCATTTTAACTCCAATAAAAAAAATTGACTTCATTCATAATGAATTGGTGTACTTTATCTTTTCATAAAAAAAATAGAGAAAAAATATATTAATTCATGAAACTTGGCTTATTAGGCATATCGGGCCTTGACTAGTAGGTGAGAAGTTGCGTTCTGGCTACTAGGTACGACACACACACATATATATATATATATATATTAGTATATTTTTTGGTAGCCATCTTTCCTGTAGACATATGTTATTAAATATGACCGAAACAAGTAAGATTATAATTCTAACACGAATTTTCTCATTTCCTTATGTGTTGTTTTACTGATGACGGTAAATGAAAAATCAATTCTCCAAAATTCATTCTTTATTTCTTAGTCTGACGCGACATTGAACGCTGTTTCGTACTAACTAATTACATTTTCAAAGACTTTTAGTTTTTCTCACACAACGAGAATCCTTAAAGCACTAAAACAGTTCTTACTATGCTATGATTTAAACAGCTTTCATTCATTTCATTTTATACCCGCGTTTGGGTGAGGTGAATATGTTACACAGTTTTTAATGAGGTGAACAAAACTTTCAACAAAGGACAGAACACGAAAACGAATGGATATTAACTGGATATTAACTGGGGTAATTGAAGGTATGAATGGAAGTACA
>WNGS01166972.1:0-12797 GCA_020271785.1 Procambarus virginalis | reverse complement strand
AGAGAGTTTCGACGATACCCAGCCACGACGGACTACAACATGGACTCTCACTGGACCTCTACTGCTGCTGCTTGCTGTGGACCGCAGCCACCTGTCATGGAACGTTGCCAACACCCTCGCCACAGCTATGATTTTCATCGCGATCATCTCTGCATTTTCATCTACTACGGCTTGCTGCTCCACGATCGCTACTCACTCATCTGGCAGCTTCATCAGTAACTACAGAATATGGGATCAACAGCCTGTCCTGCCGACTCTCCATCGCTGCCAGGGCACTGCTTGTCCTACAGGGACGCCCACGAAAGCTGCTCTTTCGTCAGATTCTTCTACACGTTCACTGCATTCTGATACTCTGCCGACTCAAGCACCTTGCGCAGTACAGGCCTTACAGCTTTCGTTTCCGACTCTTCGTCACCTCCAGGACAATTCAGTTCTAGCAGTGATTCCCTCGTTGTCCTAAATACGTGCCTACATTACCTCCTATTGTCCTGGTGCCCGAGCCCATCCGCCCCGGATCTAAATGCTCCACCAACAACCCAAGGACGCAACAATCATGCACATTCTTCTCTCCTGCTACACCGAGCTTGTCCACACGCTGCCTACATCTTATGGTACCACACTACATGTTAAACAGCGACCCAGGGAACAGTAGCCTCGTATTTTGTGTTATATTGTTTTCTTCCATTTCCTGGCAGGGGGAGTCCTGTAGCGAGTAGTCCTTATACTCGCTCCATTATCTCATTATCTTAATAGCATAACTAATTAACACTAATTACAGAAGCTACAATCCTTTCCCCAATTACAGGTAATACTCTTTTCACCTTGTTGAAGGGAGCTGAGGTGTAATCACCATATATGCAAGCGATTTGGTGAATATCAAACAGTTCAATCTCCAGTCAAGAATGTAGTACTCGGCGTGAGCAGTTCTAATCGACCCAAGACGCTACAGTTTCGACACAGAGCAGACAGCAGACTACGACCGCATCCAGCTACAACGCTCTCGCTCCCCGAGTTCAGACACTCGCAATTCCCAATCCAGCCGCCACGCTCTCCTGCATAAAGCTCCACGACTCCGGCCTCACTCAGCTCTCTGCTCTGCTCCAGGCTTCGTCTCAACGTCTACGACACCGCTGTATCCAGGACTATAAAATAAATATGAAACTCACTAAACACTGTGTATCTAATCAACCCAACAACGTAACATAATCGTACGTTACAGGGGATTTCGATGTGGATTCAATATATAACTTATTTAAGAATATTCTAAACAAAGCACAGGAACATAGTATACCATACAAATTGAATAGATCGAATACTAATTACCCAAAGTGGATAACAAATAACTTGAAGAACCTTATAGGTAAAAAGAGAGCTTGGTACAAAAGGATTAAAAATGAGGAGGTCACTTTAAAACAGGAATTCGTACAACTGGTTAGAAATGTTAAAAAGGAGATAAGGAAAGCAAAAAGAAACTAGGAAAGGAACTAAGAAACTAATGAAAACAAAATGAAACTTTAGAAAGTTCGCATAGCAGGGCAAGCAAAGACAAATCCTAAAGGATTTTTTTTCAGTTATATCGAACCAAGACTAGGGAAGTGATAGGTCCATTAAAAACTGAGACAGGTCAAATAACGGATAATGACAAGGAGATGAGTAGTATTTTTAACAAATATTTTGTATCTGTATTTACTAAAGAAGAACTTAACAATATGCCTTCAGCCGAACAAGTCTATGTGGGCAGGTGACTAGTTTAACAGTCACCAGGGAGGATGTAATTAAACAATGAGTAAAACTGAAACCAAACAAATCCCCAGGGCCGGATGAAGTGTTTGCCAGGGTGCTTAAAGAATGCAAAGAGGAGCTTTCCGAGCCACTGTCTACCATATTTAATAAATCAATAGAGTGCCAGAGTCATGGAAGGTAGCTAATGTGGTACCAATTTTTAAGAAAGGAGATAGATCACTTGCGTCGAACTATCGGCCAATTAGCCTAACGTCTATTGTGGGAAAGTTACTTGAATCGATAATTGCTAATACAATTCGTCTTCATCTTGAAAAACATAAATTAATAAATGAGTCCCAACATGGTTTTACAAATGGCCGTTCATGTTTAATAAATTTGCTATCTTTTTATTCCAGCATAGTTGAGGCAGTTGATAGTGGTAAGGATTGTGATGTTGTGTAACCTGACTTTAGCAAAGCTTTTGATACAGTGCCACATGAAAGACTAATTAAAAAAATAGAGGCTCGTGGTATTGGGGGTGCTATATTAAGTTGGATTAGGGCATGGCTATTCCAAAGGAAACAGAGAGTTAGTGTTAATGGGGTTAAGTCAGTTAGTTTTAGTTTAGTTCACTTATTATGCACCCCATACCCATCTTGTGCGCGGTAGTGGAAAGGGTTACAGAAGCACAATGGGCTCAGGGACTGAACCCCACAATTCATTTAGCTAAGCAAGTTACAATCTTGATGAGCTACATTTGAGTTACAATCTTGAACGGTCCAGGACGGACCGAAACGTCGTCGTCTCTTCACCTTCTAGTGTGTGGTCTGGTCAACATACTTTAGCCACGTTATTGTGACTCATCGCCTGCATATGGATACCACACGAAAGCGTCTTACCCTGTTTAACTTCTTCGATGCTCTACCTTCCTTTAAACAGCCTTTTCGCGCCTTTGAATCTTCCCTTCTTGCCGCCAAGCGTCGAAAGAACCAGCTCAGGTTTCTTAAAGACTGTCTTGCTGAGCAAGTTCTCCCTCTTTCTTTATCTCACTTTCTCCAGTTCAACACTTCGGGATCTCCTTTTCCTGAACATGCCCGCCTTCTTCTTCAAGAACTTATTCACGCCACCTCCTTGCAAGTTGACGAGGCTTTTCTAGCTGTTCGTCAACATCAACGCTTTCTGTCCTCTTCACTTCCCAGTGATCTATGCAATATCCTTTTTCCAATTGCATTTGACACTGCTCACGTCTCCTCTTCCCACCACTCCTGCACACTACACAACAAACTTCAACGCCTGATCTCCAACAGTCCTTGGGCCAAATACTCTCTCTCTGACTGTGTTACCAACCTTTCATCCTACTCTCTTTCTAGGCACCAGCAAGAACTTCTTGGCCTTGGTTTGTCTTTTGCTACTTCCCCTGGCCCACGCTGTGGCATTGATCTCATTAGTTCCTTTGACAGGTTTGTCAATTCTAACTCTAGTACTCTTTCGGACCTGTCTGCCTTTAGAGGGGCCCTTATCCCCGTTCTTGACAGCTTGTTTTCTAAAAATCACCACCTTCCTCGTCGCTTCCAGCTTGCCCTTGCCTCCCTGAAATCTAACAACTCTATTCTTATCCTTCCTTCCGACAAAGGCAATTCGGTGGTTGTCCTTGACCGTGAGGACTACCTCCGAAAAGCAGATGTCTTGCTCTCTGACTCTCGCACTTATGCTCCTCTGACTTCTAACCCTTTGGATCGCCTCAAAACTTCCTTTAACCGCAAACTAAGACAGCTCTCTAGTCTTTGTCCTCCTGACTTTGATCTCATTAAACGTTTCCGTGTCATCTGCCCTTCTCTTCCTTATTTCTATGGTCTTCCTAAGACTCATAAACCTGGTGTTCCTCTTCGTCCTATCATTTCTTCACGGGGCTCTGTCAGCTATCCTCTTGCCTCCTGGCTCGCTAAAACCCTGACGCCTTACCTTGGCACTTTTTCCCCTGCCCACCTTCGTCACTCTCAGGACTTCATAGAAAGACTGCGCCTGCAACCCTCTTGTAAGATGCTTAGTCTTGATGTCGACTCTCTGTTTACTAATGTTCCGCTCGATGACGTTCTCTCTTTCCTTAGACAGAAGGCGTCAGAGGGCCTTCTTCCTCTCCCTCTTCCTACTGACGTTTTCCTCGATCTCATTAGACTCTGTGTTGACTCTAACTCTTTCTCTTTCAACGGTAAATATTACACTCAAACTTTCGGGGTTGCTATGGGTTCCCCTCTCTCCCCTGTTCTTGCTAATTTCTACATGGAATACTTCGAAACTGTTCTTCTTCCTTCTATTGATACTCGTCCCTCTCTTTGGCTTCGCTATGTTGATGACATTTTTGCTTTATGGCCTCATGACCTTAATCTTTTCCAGCCTTTCCTCGCCTCTCTTAACAATCTGGCTCCTTCTATCCATTTCAAAGTTGAGTGGGAATCTAATTCCCTCCTTCCTTTTCTTGACGTTCATGTTCACAGCTCTGTGTCTGGGTTCTCTTTCTCTGTCTACCGTAAACCCATGCATAGTGGCATGTACATTCACTTCTTTTCCTACCATCCTCCTTCTGTTAAGAAAAGTGTCCTCGTCTCTCTCTTCCTCCGCGCTCTACGCATCAGCGACCCTCAGTTTCTTGATTCTGAAATTGCCTTTATCTACAAATCATTCTCTCGCCTTGGTTACCCTTTGCATTTCATCAACTGTGCCTACTCTCAAGCTAAACGAAATTTCTTTCATCCTAAACCTGCTTCCAACACTAGTAGCACTGTACTATGCCTTCCCTTCATATCTGAACTCAAAACTTTTACCAATACCTTTCGTCCTCTTGACATTAAACTCGCCTTTCGACAAACTAACACACTTCGTAGCAATCTAGTTCACACTGCTCCTCCTGCTTCTAATGCTGCTGGTGTCTACTCTATTTCCTGTTCGTCTTGTCCTCTCCAATACTTTGGCGAAACTGGCCGTACACTGAATGACAGACTTAAAGAACACAAGAGAAGTGTTAAGTCTGCAGACACTAACAATGCTCTCTTCTGCCATGTGAGGGATTCTAATCATCCCATTGATTGGTCTTCCTCCAAAATAATCTTTCCTGCCTCTACTCTACACAGACGCCGTCTTGTGGAATCGGCTCTAATACACAATGTACCCAACATGAACTTGAGTCCTGGCTTTGTTGCTGTGGACTCTTCCCTTTCACAGTATATACTCAAATGCTCTAATCTTTCTAACAAACGTGACCTAACATAAGCCTACCCCTCCTATTTTCTTTCTTTCTCTTTCCTTTTCTTTATCTCTTCTCCTACGCTCCCTTGCTATCCTCTTCTTATTCCTATCTCCTTCTCATTCGGTGGTTATAATAGGAGCTGCCTCGTATGGGCCAATAGGCCTTCTGCAGCTCTTATTATTATTACTATCCCCTCTACTACACCTTACTTTGCTCCTCAGCTCTCTCTTGCCTATTTATTGCCTGTCTCTACTCCCTCATCACAATCGACTTGAGAATGGTCCAGGACGGACCGAAACGTCGTCGTCTCTTCATCTTCTAGTGTGTGGTCTGGTCAACATACTTTAGCCACGTTATTGTGACTCATCGCCTGCACTTGATGAGCTAGTTACAAAATTCAATATAAGTCGTCACATCAACAATGGGTTCGAGATCGACGTCGGGTTAAGTCAGAGTGGGATAATGTTGTTAGTGGAGTGCCTCAAGGCTCTGTCCTGGGACCTCTGTTGTTTATAACATATATAAATGATTTAGATTCAAGTTTGAGTAGCAACATTTGCAAATTTGCAGATGATACAAAAATCGGTAGGGAAATTAACACGAAAGAAGACTCGCTATCACTTCAAGTTGATCTAAATAGGGTTTTAAAATGGTCAAAAGACTGGCAGATGCAGTTTAATGCTAATAAATGTAAAGTTTTGAGGCTAGGTAATAATGATAAGAGTTATAAGATACGAGCTAGATGGTGTTGAGATTGCGAAGTTGGATTGCAAAAGGGATCTGGGAGTTATGATTAGTAAGAATTTAAAACAAAAGGATCAATGCATGAATATTCGTAATAAGGAAATTAGGACACTCGGATTTATTAATCGAAGCGTTAGTAACAAGACACCTGGTGTGGTTCTTCAGCTATATCTTGCTCTGGTTAGGCCCCATTTAGATTATGCCGTTCAGTTTTGGTCGCCGTACTGTAGAATGGATATAAATTCACTTGAACGTGTCCATCGTAGGATGACAAAGTTAATTCCCCAAATTAGAAATCTTTCATATGAAGAAAGATTAATAAAGCTTAAATTGCATTCACTGGAAAGGCGAAGAGTTAGGGTGACATGATAGAAGTTTACAAGTGGATGAATGGACATAACAAAGGGGATATTAATAGGGTATTAAAAGTATCAACACAAGACAGAGCACGAAACAATGAGTATAAATTGGATAAGTTTAGATTTAGGAAAGACTTGGGTAATACTGGTTCGGTAACAGGGTTGTTGATTTGTGGAACCAATTACCGTGTAATGTGGTGGAGGTGGGATCCCTCGATTGTTTCAAGCGAGGTTGGACATGTATATGAGTGGGATTGGGTGGTTATAAATAGGAGCTGCCTCGTATGGGCTAATAGGCCTTCTGCAGTTACCTTTGTTCTTATAAATAAATAAATATATAAATATGTTTATTCAGGTAAGGTATATACATACAAGTGAGGTTACATTAATGGATCGAATTATAGATAGAGCTAGTACATACAATGCCTAAAGCCACTATTACGCAATGCGTTTCGGGCAGGAAGAACATTAATATCTAGAACTTAATACTAATTGAGCATAAAGAATAAAATGTGTTGAGAACAAATACAAATAAAGATGAGAAAAAGGGGAACATGACTGAAAAAGCAGCACAAATACAAAATGTTGACAAACAGCATTGATTAAAAAAAAAAGGTAGGTAGGTTACAGGGAATTTATTAGGTAGTGTTTAGTTTTAATCTTAAACTGGTTGAGAGAGGTACAGTCTTTAACATGGTTGGGGAGGTCATTCCACATTCTGGGTCCCTTGATTTGTAGAGCATTTCTAGTTTGATTAAGCCGTACTCTTGGAATATCAAAACTGTATTTATTTCTGGTGTGGTGCTCATGGGTTCTGTTACAACCAGCAATGAAGCTTTTGAGTTCAGGATTGGCATTACAGTTCAGCGTTTTATATATTTATGATACACATGAGAGAATGTGCAGTGACTTAATATCTAACATATTCAGAGATTTGAGTAGGGGTACCGAGTGATGTCTGGGGCCAGAGTTGGATATTGTCCTAATAGCAGCTTTGTGTTGAGTAATTAGAGGACGTAAATGATTTTGGGTAGTAGAACCCCAAGCACAAATACCATAGTTGAGATATGGATAGATGAGGGAGTAATAGAGAGTCACCAGGGCAGGTCGGGGTACATAATATCTGATCTTAGAGAGAATGCCAACAGTTTTTGAATTTTTTTTTATATATTTAGAATGTGTCCCTGGAAATTCAGCTTGTGGTCAATGAGAACGCCAAGGAACTTACCATCTAATTTGTTACAAATTTGGGTATTGTTAATTTTGAGATTTATTTGATTAGAGGATTTATTGCCAAACAGAATATAGAAAGTTTTGTCAATGTTAAGGGTGAGTTTGTTGGCAGTTAGTCAAAGATGGACTTTATTTAGCTCAGTATTTACTGTGGTATTTAGAGCAAAGGGGTCAGGACTGGAGTAAATGAAGGTTGTGTCGTCAGCAAAAAGAATTGGTTTGAGGTGTTGGGAGGCATTTGGAAGGTCATTAATGTAGATGAGAAAGAGGAGAGGGCCAAGTATGCTGCCCTGAGGAACACCGATGTTGATGGGTAGTGTGGGAGAAATTGAATTATTCACAGAAACATACTGGAGCCTGTCAGTAAGGTAAGATTTGAGGTATTGCAGGGAGTGTCCTCTGACTCCATAATGATGTAATTTAAGAAGAAGGTTTTGGTGGTTGACAGTGTCAAAAGCCTTACGCAGGTCCACAAATAACCCAACAGGGAACTCATTTTTATCAAGAGCTGCGTGAATCAAGTTAATCATACTAATAAGTGCATCGTTAGTGCTTTTTTTGGGTCTGAAGCCATATTGACAAGAGCTAAGTATATTGTGTTTGGCTAGATAAGTAAAAGGCTAGAATAGTAATAGTATAATTGTTTATATCATCTACCTCAGTATCATAGTAAAATCTTCCACATTAATATACTCTCACCCTGTTTATTTTTACACTTAGATTTATAGTAGAGTAAAATTCAAGATTTACTCAGATATTCATGTCATCTTTTGTTTTCTTTTTTCGGAATTATCTATTTGAGCTCACTTTGTTTTCTTAGGTTCATACCAGCTATAGGATTTTAATTAACCATTACTAAGCCAATTTCCTCAAGTTCATTTTACTTTATGATTATTATTTTTCTTATTATTTTTTATTTTTACATTTATATTGTCAGTCCCTACTGTTTTTTTTTGTTTTTTATTTTATCTAACTTCTGTGTCCTCCTGGCTATCTATTGGACCTCTATTTTACTTCAAAATTGGTACTATTTTATTGTATTTGCTTTTATTCTTGTGCTTTCCTATATCATGTATCCTGTATCGTGATCCCTCTGCATCTCTATGCACACTGATATTGATCCTGATCAAAATCTTCTGTCTCATATCTACACCAACCCGCACTTTGATCATCATTATTGCAAGTATTTCACAGCACACCAGGCTATAAACAAACTCCAAAATAACACCTGTTTATCAGTTTACAACCAAAATGTTAGATCACTTGGTAAACATTTGACGATTTAAATGCATTACTCACAGCACTAGGTACTAACTTATCGTTCATTATTTTAACAAACTTGGCTAATAAAGACTATACCCAACTCTACAACTTAGCTGGTTATAAAAGCATTCATAACTGTAGGCCTAATAAAAAAAGGTGGTGGCACAGCTATATATTACCGAGATACATTTATCTGTAACAGTATTATTATGACAGAGATGACTACAGTGAATATACTTTTGCTCAGTATACAATTAAATCCTCTTAAATCCTCCTTGACTATTGAGCCATCTATAGATTTCCCACATAGCTAACATAGCTTCTTTCTCAGGCAGTTTTTTTAATTATACAATCATATGTCGCCCTCAGCACTCCTATTTCATACATACTTTTTTTTCTTTTGCAAGGGAGTAATTACTACATCTACATTACAATCCTCCCATGGTGGTGTGAATTGTCTCTTGGGCACAGCAATACACTCTGTAATAACATCATACTTTATAACATTAGAACATAAGTTATTCATATATACTCTCTTCTTCATCATACACTGGTTCACTACTTCCCACCTTTTTGAACCGAGAGGATTAATTCATTAGCTACCCCCACCTCTCATTAATCTAATGGCAGAGGCTACATTTATCTCTGAAATTCTATCCCCAATACTCTGCAGATTAAGCTCCATCCTCATTATCTCAATTATAGCATTTCTTGGGCATCCTAAGATTATTCACATGGCTTCATTTTGTACCTTCTCCAACTTGCCCATCCTACCTTTACCAAAACAAGAACTGACAGGTGCAGCATAATCAAAAAGAAATCTTACAGTACTCAAGTATATCATTAGTAGCACAGGGACTCCCACTCCCTTTCCACAGCATGCCAAGGCCTTCAGAGTTTGTAATCTCTTCCGACATTGACCCAACAGTCTGTTCATCTCAGCTTCCAAACTCTCATGGGTATATCCAACATATATGCCTAAATATTTATATATATTAACTCTCTATATTTTACCGTTTATTTTCAATATTATAGGCCTCCGACTTCTACATTCAAACTTAGTTTTGTTTTCATTAATCACCAGTCCCATATGATGACACAGGTATCCGAAATTGTCCAAGACTGTTTGAACCTTTGAAATATCTTTGCCCTGAAACAAAATATCATAGGCATATATGATTGGAGTTACCCAATTTGAGTATCTCTCAGATGCTATCTTATTCATTAGAACATTAACAGGGTGGGACTCAACACGCCTCCCTGAGGTGTGCCGAGTTCAAAGGACCTCACACCTGACAATCAACCTTGATACCACACCTGAGCCTTCCTTACGTAAAGATAATCCCCTATCTAGCGCAATAATCTCCCTTTAACACCAAGACCAGCTAATTCATAAAAAATAACCTCTTTGTTGGCGTTATCAAAAGCTCCTTGTAAATCAATAAAAATTCTATAATAATCATTTTCATTAGCTAGACAGTTAATAATACAATCAGAGGTACTTTTTCCTTTGAGGAACCCGAACAAATTACTAGACAGCTGATCACCTATTATATATAAAAGTCTATATAAAATGATCCTCTCCATCATTTTACAAAAACACGAGGTTAAAGACACAAGTCTGTACTCTCCATTGGCTTTAGAGATAGGGATGACCATAGCTTTTTTCCATTTACTGGGAATTCTGCCCTCTTTATAACTAATGTAAAAGAGGTCTAACAATGGGCTTTTCGTCATAATGGGAAGTTCATTAGGTATTTCATAAGTTACTCCAGCCTCCCCAGGGCGGTAGATTTCCCAACTTTAAGCGCCGTTATTAGTTCTTCTCTGGTAATACCTGTGCAAGTGACATCACCACTGTTACCTGCTGTAAGTAAAAAATTCATTCTTAGATCTTTCGAAGAATCTAATGACTCCCTCGTTACAGCGGGTAATGAACTAAGTTTGGCAGCTTCCGCCCATATATTTACGAGACCATTTGCAATTCCTTGCGGGTCAGGATTTGCAACAGAATTATGCTTTTTACCCCTTATGTTATTTACGTCTTGCCAGATTTCTTTCAAGTTTCTGTTACTCCCAACTTTCTCTGCAAACTCCTGCCAATACCTGCTCCTAATTTCCTTTCTCTTCTCCCCACACAGCCTAGCAACTGCTAGTAAAGCATTCTTCCCTTCCTTAGTCCGACCATTCCTATTCCAATTCCTGTGAGCTCTCCTCATTGTTAATGTCCAACCCTTAAGCATCTCGTCATGTGTATAATTTCCTTTTCTGGGGGGATGCTTTTTATACTAGATGTTTTCCGGTTCAATGTTGCATTAAATACATCTACCTCCTTAATTAAATCTTCATAAAATGCTTCTGCTGAAACTGGCTTATAAGTATCATACCAAGACTTAATTTGGCCAACAAGGACCCCTGTAATTACATCCCCTCATAAACTTTAACCTTTTCCCTCTGAAGGCAGGCATGCTATTTATCTAGTTTAAGCTGTATTGTAATGCAAAATGATCACTTAGCATTTCATCCACAGTAAGACAAATCCCCTCTATGCCCTCAGCATTTATCCAACAAGCATAATCTAATCTCCCACCCCTCAAATGAGTAGGATAAGGCTCGCCCAGCAGCTGAACATGTTCCTGCAAAAACTGGTATCATCTGCAACCATTCCTATTTGTTTTACCCCTTGATCCTAAAGCTGGATGTCTGGCATTAAAAAAATCACCTACACAAGTGTATCTTCAGAAAAGAAGGAATCTGGCAAGTATCTTAAATCAAGGGAGCTATCAGAGATGTATAGATAAATGAAATTTAACTCTCGGTCCTTTAATTGTATCCGCAAACAAATACTTTCAATACCTCTATATCTCTGAGGGATTCCAGTTATCTCGACAGGTATTGTACTTTTGACATAACATGAGACCCCCCTAGTTCCTCCATCAGCATATAAGTGAAAACCTCTATAGCCATTTAGCCTCAGAATGCTACCATCCCTATCCCCAGATTCCTGGAGTGCTACTATGTCAATATACTCTCTAAGAGTATAATAATGTACATCCACCGCTCTAGTTTTTAATCCATTAACGTTCCAAGATAATATGCTCAATTTACTTTCATCCATGATTAATAATAAAACTACCTTTGGCCCTGCCCATCACATTCCATTAGATACGAGATTACCTTAGTAACTTCCTTCCAACACCGTAACATTTTTTTCTTTCTCCTCACTAGCCCAACTACTAACATCGAAGGTAAAATTATTCATATCTATTTTCTTGGTTATTTCTGTATACCGTTTTACTTTAACTTTTCTTTCATCATTTGTCACAACAGGAGGTTGAACACTGCGAACACTACTCTAAAGTGTATTCTCCTGACTATCCTCTATCATCGTTACCTCATGCACACCATTACTTTCTTCTACGCACGTTTCATTTTCCATTTCACTTCCTGTTTTACTTTCAATTACACGTCCTGTTTCACCACCTTCTTCACCCCGTCTACCTTCCATAGCCAATTTTCCCAATAACCGATGAAAGAAACTATTAAATTCATTTGCCATTTCTAAATTAAAATTTAAATTAGCCATGCTTTGATGGTGGCTGCAGCATTAAGATTTTCAGACCGTTCATTCACTTTCCCTTAGAAGGTCTGTATATTTCCCTGCTGTTTCCCCCCCTCTATATATATATATATATATATATATATATATATATATCTATATATTATATATATATATATATATATATATAATATATATTTTTTTATTTTTTATTTTTTTTTATCAGACGATTTGCATGAAACTTATACACCTGACTGGACATAAGCCTATCTTAAGGGTGCCAATTTTGGAGAAAACTGGTTGATGTCAACCTCAGCACCAGATGGCAGCAACTTAGACTTTATTATTTTCTTATTTATTTTAATATTTCAAGTAACATAAACGTTCAATAACTCTTTCATTTTTTTATTCAATTTACATGAAACTTACACCTTATATGTAAAGTTTATGTCTCCAAAATCTGTTTTAAGCTTTTTTCCTAAGTTTATTTATGATTTTATAATAGCAATAAACATGACATATTTGCATAATTTCGGGGGAACTTTGACTATTGTATTAGGAAAACTGAAGATGTTTTGGAAAACTCCCTAACTCCGGATCCTTTATTATATGATAATGTGTCAGAAAAGTGTCATAGAATGGTTATATCTGAAAGGCGTGTTTGTTTATTTAC
>WNGS01166971.1:0-15402 GCA_020271785.1 Procambarus virginalis | reverse complement strand
AGACTTATTCCTCCACAACCACCATCTCCTCCTCCAGTTGGAGGTCCTCCTCCACCCCTGGTGTCCATGTTGAGTGCCAACTAGGAAGGGTGTCACGCTCCCTCCATGACGGACACAGTGTCCGGGTCCTCACTTAGCTTCCACAAGCCTCTGCGTCTCGGCCATGTATCCGCTCTCCTCATTTACACTCTTTCTCCTCCTTCAGTGTCCCAATTACCTCCAGATATCTCTTTTTATCTACAGTTAATTATATATGGCTACAGTAGGCTTGGAGATTAGCAGTCTCATCACCAAGTCAACGACAGGAACTCAGGACTGGGCCCCATCGTCCACCAAGCTCCTGCAGGAGAGAGAGAGAGGGAAGGGCGTCAGTAGGAACATGGACAAAATGATAGACAATCGTAATTTAAAATATACCATGGTGGCGGGAAAGATATTTACGGCAATACAATTTAGGGATCAATTAAATAGGGAAAGTTTGGGTAGTACTAGCCAGGAGCTGTACTCGGGTGACTAGTAATAGCCAGGAGGAGCTGTACTCCGGGTGACTAGTACTAGCCAGGAGGAGCTGTACTCGGGTGACTAGTACTAGCCAGGAGGAGCTGCACTCCGGGTGACTAGTACTAGCCAGGAGCTGTACTCCGGGTGACTAGTACTAGCCAGGAGGAGCTGTACTCCGGGTGACTAGTACTAGCCAGGAGCTGTACTCCGGTGACTAGTACTAGCCAGGAGCTGTACTCCGGGTGACTAGTACTAGCCAGGAGCTGTACTCGGGTGACTAGTACTGGCCAGGAGCTGTACTCGGGTGACTAGTACTGGCCAGGAGCTGTACTCGGGTGACTAGTACTAGCCAGGAGCTGTACTCGGGTGACTAGTACTGGCCAGGAGCTGTACTCCGGTGACTAGTACTGGCCAGGAGCTGTACTCGGGTGACTAGTACTGGCCAGGAGCTGTACTCGGGTGACTAGTACTAGCCAGGAGCTGTACTCGGGTGACTAGTACTGGCCAGGAGCTGTACTCGGGTGACTAGTACTGGCCAGGAGCTGTACTCGGGTGACTAGTACTGGCCAGGAGCTGTACTCGGGTGACTAGTACTGGCCAGGAGCTGTACTCGGGTGACTAGTACTGGCCAGGAGCTGTACTCGGGTGACTAGTACTAGCCAGGAGCTGTACTCGGGTGACTAGTACTGGCCAGGAGCTGTACTCGGGTGACTAGTACTGGCCAGGAGCTGTACTCGGGTGACTAGTACTGGCCAGGAGCTGTACTCGGGTGACTAGTACTGGCCAGGAGCTGTACTCGGGTGACTAGTACTAGCCAGGAGCTGTACTCGGGTGACTAGTACTGGCCAGGAGCTGTACTCGGGTGACTAGTACTGGCCAGGAGCTGTACTCGGGTGACTAGTACTGGCCAGGAGCTGTACTCGGGTGACTAGTACTGGCCAGGAGCTGTACTCGGGTGACTAGTACTAGCCAGGAGCTGTACTCGGGTGACTAGTACTAGCCAGGAGCTGTACTCGGGTGACTAGTACTGGCCAGGAGCTGTACTCGGGTGACTAGTACTGGCCAGGAGCTGTACTCGGGTGACTAGTACTGGCCAGGAGCTGTACTCGGGTGACTAGTACTGGCCAGGAGCTGTACTCGGGTGACTAGTACTAGCCAGGAGCTGTACTCGGGTGACTAGTACTGGCCAGGAGCTGTACTCGGGTGACTAGTACTAGCCAGGAGCTGTACTCGGGTGACTAGTACTAGCCAGGAGCTGTACTCGGGTGACTAGTACTAGCCAGGAGCTGTACTCGGGTGACTAGTACTGGCCAGGAGCTGTACTCGGGTGACTAGTACTAGCCAGGAGCTGTACTCGGGTGACTAGTACTGGCCAGGAGCTGTACTCGGGTGACTAGTACTGGCCAGGAGCTGTACTCGGGTGACTAGTACTGGCCAGGAGCTGTACTCGGGTGACTAGTACTGGCCAGGAGCTGTACTCGGGTGACTAGTACTGGCCAGGAGCTGTACTCGGGTGACTAGTACTAGCCAGGAGCTGTACTCGGGTGACTAGTACTGGCCAGGAGCTGTACTCGGGTGACTAGTACTAGCCAGGAGCTGTACTCGGGTGACTAGTACTAGCCAGGAGCTGTACTCGGGTGACTAGTACTAGCCAGGAGCTGTACTCGGGTGACTAGTACTAGCCAGGAGCTGTACTCGGGTGACTAGTACTAGCCAGGAGCTGTACTCGGGTGACTAGTACTAGCCAGGAGCTGTACTCGGGTGACTAGTACTGCCAGGAGCTGTACTCGGGTGACTAGTACTGGCCAGGAGCTGTACTCGGGTGACTAGTACTAGCCAGGAGCTGTACTCGGGTGACTAGTACTGGCCAGGAGCTGTACTCGGGTGACTAGTACTAGCCAGGAGCTGTACTCCGGGTGACTAGTACTGGCCAGGAGCTGTACTCGGGTGACTAGTACTAGCCAGGAGCTGCACTCGGGTGACTAGTACTAGCCAGGAGCTGTACTCGGGTGACTAGTACTAGCCAGGAGCTGTCAACCAAGTTAAAATCTCGAAATATTCCGTTTTTTGGGAAGGTTACAGCCATGGAACACTGATCACAGTCATCACAATAGCGATCCGTAGGAAAGCTGAATTCAACGATTACCAACGGAACTTTCTGTTAAATAGGGAATAAACGTGGGACCCCGTGGGAACCAGTGCCACGAGGCTCATGTAAACTTGAGTATAGCCAAAATATCTGAAATATAGTGAACAGTGATACGTTGAACAGTGAAGTGGAACGTGTACACAACTCGTGTATAAGTTGAAAGTTAAGGAAAATTGCACATGGGAAATTAGAAATGAATAATAGTGCCAGAATGAGGCAACACATTAGGCTGTGTGTACACCAGCCACGAGGCCTACCCAGTGTAAAAGACGTCCCTCAGTGATAATATACTGTGAATATATATTGTAATACGGCAATGTGAATGTAGGAATTAATAGAGTAAGATAATATTGCAAGCCAGAAATTGAGCAGAAAATTCCTTATGGTAATACCGACAGATAATAAGTGCCTGTTATGAATGAAGGAATTGGCAACTGGTCACATCCATCCAGCGACCTGCGACACACAAATGTACGTCCCACTGGGACCTCCTTCTTCTACCAAAACATATATGTACCTCTACATAAAGTTCGAGCATATATAAGTATAATATTATATATTATATATATATATAATATATAAACATGTAATGTTATATTTGGAAAACTCTTCCTCATAAAAGGGTTCGAACCTTAGAGCCCCAGGAGCCGAAAACCCATTGGCGAGTCCAATACGCTGACCACCTGATCACACTGACTGTTCAAAAGTCATAGCCGAGGCATATATCCCCAACTACCCGACAGCACTTGTTGATCACAGTTCAATTTCATCAAACCGATTCACTAATCTAAGGAAAACGCGAACTTGATATGTACGATACACTTGCATAAACCACAAGGCAATTGTGCTTGAAATACTCTTCCTCATCAATGTTATAAATATATACATAAATATTATAAATATTTACATGTAATATTATAAGTACATACATTAATATTTGTCGGGAGTTCGCGCGTTCGCGGGACAAGTAACAGTACACAAGATATCTTCAATCACGGTCGCCAACGTCGGGGTCGGTCGGTCGCGGTCGCGGTCTCTCGGTCTCTCGGTCTCTCGGTCTCCATAGACACCGCCCAGTAGTATTAGCGATAACAGTTACTCACCGTAGCCCTGCGGGTCTTCACTCAATCCTCGCGGCGCCCCAGCACCATCAATACAGTACCAGCACCATCATATACAGTACCAGCACCATCAATACAGTACCAGCACCATCAATACAGTACCAGCACCATCAATATAGTACCAGCACCAACAATACAGTACCAGCACCATCATACAGTACCAGCACCATCAATATAGTACCAGCACCAACAATACAGTACCAGCACCATCAATACAGTACCAGCACATCAATATAGTACCAGCACCAACAATACAGTACAGCACCATCAATACAGTACCAGCACCATCAATATAGGTACAGTACCAGCACCATCAATACTAAGTACCTAAGCACATCAAATATATAGTACCAGCACCATACAATATAGTACCAGCATCATCAATACAGTACCAGCACCATAAATACAGTACCAGCACCATCAGTACAGTACCAGCACCACCAATACAGTACAAGCACCATCAATACAGTAACCAGCACCATCAATACAGTACCAAGCACCATCAAACAGTACCAAGCACCATCAATCCCGACCATCACTATAGTACCAGCACCATCAATACAGTTCCAGCACCATAAATACTAGTTACCAGCATCCATCAATTATAGTACACATGCACCATCAATACAGTACCAGGCACCCATCAAATACAGTACCAAGCACCATCAAATACAGTCATCCAGCACCATCAGTACAGTACCAGCACCACCAATACAGTACAAGCACCATCAATACAGTACCCCAGCAATACAGTACCATCACCATCATATAGACACCATCATCAAGATAGTACTCAGCACCATCAATACCAGTACCAGCACCATCAATACAGTACCAGCACCATCAAAACAGTACCAGCACCACCAAAGTTACAGTACCAGCAACCATCATACAGTACCACCCAATCAATACAGTACCAGCACCATCCATACAGTACCAGCACCATCAAAACAGTACCATCAATACAGTACCATCAATACAGTACCATCATAGTACCACCATCAGTACAGTACCAGCACCACCAATACAGTACAAGCACCATCAATACAGTACCAGCCCCATCAATACAGTACCAGCAACATCAATACCAGTACCAAAAGTACCAGCCAGCAATATAGTACCAGCACCATCAATATAGTACCAGCACCATCAATACAGTACCAGCACCATCCAATACAGTACCAGCCCCATCACTTACCCCCCAGTACCAGGCACCATCAACTATAGTACCAGCACCATCAATACACTACCAGCACCACACAATACAGTACCTAGCACCATCCAAACTACGTACCAGCCACCATCAATATAGTACCTAGGCACCTATGCACTACTAGTACCAGCACCATCAATACAGTTCCAGCACCATCAATATAGTACCAGCACCACAAATACAGTACCAGCACCATCACTACTACCACCAATACCACTACTACCTATACCACCACCTATCCTATACCACCAATACTGTACCATCAATACAGTACCAGCACCATAAATACAGTACCAGCACCATCAACAGTACCAGCACCATCAATAGAGTACCAGCACCATCAATACCGTAATAGTACCCAGCACCATCAATACAGTACCAGCACCATCAATACACTACCAGCACCACAATACGGGTACCAAGCACATACTAAATACAGTAACAGCACCATATCATACAGTTACCATCACCATCAATACCGTCCAAGCACCAGCAATACAGTACCAGCACATACAAGTACCAGCTACCATCAATACATACCCGCACCATCAATACAGTACCAGCAACCATCAATACAGTACCAGCCCCATCAATACAGTACCAGCACCATAAATACAGTACCAGCACCAGTACCAGCCCATCAATACAGTACCATCCAATATAGTACCAGCACCACCATCAATACAGTACAAGCACCATCAATACAGTAACACGACACCATCAATACTATACCACACCATCATATATACCAGCACCATCAATACAGTACCAGCCCCATCAATACAGTACCAGCCCCATCAATTACAGTTCCTAGCACCATCACTACAGTACCAGCACCATCAGTACAGTACCAGCACCACCAATACAGTACAAGCACCATCAATACAGTACCATCAATACAGTACCAGCACCACCAATACAGTACCATCAATACAGTACCAGCACGACCAATACAGTACCATCAATACAGTACCAGCACCACCAATACAGTACAAGCACCATCAATACAGTACCAGCACCAACAATACAGTACCATCACCATCAATACAGTACCAGCACCATCAAAACAGTACCATCAATACAGTACCAGCACCATCAATACGAGTACCAGCACCACACATACAGTAACAGCACCTAATACAGTACCGAGCACCATCAATACAGTACCAGCACCATCCATACAGTACCAGCACCATCAATACAGTACTAGCACGATCAATACAGTACCATCACCATCAATACAGTACCATCACCATCAATACAGTACCATCACCATCAATACAGTACCATCAATACAGTACCAGCACCACCAATACAGTACAAGCACCATCAATACAGTACCAGCACCATCAAAACAGTACCATCAATACAGTACCAGCACCATCAATACAAATACTAGCACGATCAATACTGTACCATCAATACAGTACCAGCACGATCAATACTCATACCAGCACACATCAATACAGTACCAGACCCATCAAGTACAGTACCTAGGCACCATCGAAATACCAGTACCTGAGTACCATCAATACAGTACCAGCACGATCAATACAGTACCAGCACCACCAATACAGTACCAGGACCATCAATACAGTACCAGCACGATCAATCACAGTACCAGCACCATCAATACACTACCAGCACGGATCAATACAGTACCACCACCATCAATACCAGTACCAGCACCATCATACAGTACCAGCACCATCAATACATTACCAGCACGGTCAATACAGTACCAGCACCAACAATACAGTACCAGCACCTATCAATACAGTACTAGCACGATCAATACAGTACCATCAATACAGTACCAGCACGATCAATACAGTTCCATCATACAGATACTCTAGCACGATCAATACAGTACCAGCACGATCATTACAAGTACATCAATACAGTACCAGCACGATCAATACAGTACCATCAATACAGTACCAGCAACATCAATACCAGCAACCTAGCACGATCCAATATCAAGGGAGCAGAGCAGGTTGGAGCAACGAGGACGACCTGTTGCTGGGAGTGGCAGGTTGATGCTACACGCGATGGATGAGTGCTGGGAACTCGCTGCTGAATATGACATTGTTGCCATGGATATTATGCCATGGCAACGTTTGGGTGGGGACAGGTGACCGCCAGAACACTCTCGGGTCCTGAGGGTGGGTCAAGGTGTGGCAGAAGTGGTCGTCTCCGTCATATTGTTAATGTGTGGCTGGAAGGCCCTGGTAATGGCCATCTGCTACATCAAGAATACAATCATTGAGTATCGTGTTAAATGTGTTCCTTCACGGAAGACTAAAAACAGGACCCCTTAGCACAGAGAATGCGCCGCAGAAGGTGGAAATCTCAGCCAAAATATCCACAAAAGACGACCTAAACAAAGGTTATGAAGGAATAAAGCTACAAAACAAACTAAAAAGCTATACAAAAGAAAGACAAAAAACTAAAATACTTTTTCAGATATGTAATATAAAACGCCATGATGCACCCACGGTCTAGGAAGCATGCACGTGAAGGTTCAACACAATGGCGAGGACAGAGTTGGGAAGCCGTCAAAGAACTCCACGAAGCTACGTTTAGCACCAAGAAAAAAACTTGAACATTTAAGAACCTTCAGTTTCTTCCTGAACAATGTCCCCAACCCTGTACCAGCAACTACAAAACACAGCCCAGCAGTATTTACCTGTACTTCAACAGGTACACAGCTCTATCTTCCAGTCACATGGGTTCTAGCAGACTCGAACCCTGGACCCCACTTGTGTGTTGCGTTTTTGCCGAAGTGGCCTCATGTCAAGCGTATATTTCAACAGGTGGGTCTGGACACGTGTCCTGTGCAACAGGTGGGTCTGGACACTTGTCCTGTGCTGTCCATAGCTTGTTGTTCTTGATCCTCTTTGCTATGAAGATAAGGTCATCGCAGTACCCCATTACATATATGGGTGGGGACAGCTGACCGTGATCATTGTCTTCATCAAGAAGATGAACAACGTTGCGCTGAGTACTCGACCGCTGTTGGGCGTGCCATTGTTGCGTCTTGTACTGTGAAAGGTGTTATTAGAATAGAACTTGACTGTGTTGTCTGTTAGGTAATCATGACCAAAGCCAACTAACGAGTCAAGAGAGGCATCTGGGTCTACTACCTGAGGTGCTTTCACCTAGGTCTAAGACTCCAGGCAGTTCTGCATTTAAAAGCATAAAGACATTAGGAAGGCTGTTCCTCTGTGTCTGGTCAAGTGAAACTATAAGCATCCCCTAAACACGTCTCCAGGGCCGGCGCCCATCCATGCTCCAGCAGAGTACACCAAGAGACGTGTATGTTGGGACCACTTCAAGTAAGTTTATTGACTCAATAAAATGCATCTCAAAGGACTAGAAGTAGTTTAGGCTATTTCTACCCCTCCCCTCCCCCTCACCCTGGAGCAGGTCGACGGGGGGATAGAGGTAAGGCGACCCATAACACGCCAACACCATAGACTAACACTGTACACATACGGCCACGATACACTGGTGCAGTATTGATTATCCACACCGTTGCCAGAACACTCCCAGTTCCACCTCACAGGACCGGACAGGCGAAAGAATACAGGTAAAGTCTTACTAGCGCCACTGGTCACCGAGAATTACTGTGCCTATGCAAAGTGTATAGAAAAGGGTAACCGCTCTCAAAAAGTATATTACACAATATGTCAACTTTGTGAGCATGATCTAAAACAATTGGCATCGCTAAGTACCGTGCAGCAAACAGTCTATAAACTGGGAAAAGTACAGAAATTCTTAAATAATAAATTATGAATATTTCAACATGTCTTCTCCCTCCACTAGGTAAACTCGGACAAGGGAGCAGCTGTACTCACTCCTGTTGTTGCCAGATCTGTAACACCGCCACTGAGGGCAGCTCGTACCTGTAACATAACACTTACACAACTTCAACAAATATTAAGTAGCAATCACCTACAAGTAAATGCAAATAAAAACCCTTACAGAATGCACTCAAGGTTACCTGCAATGTACGACCCCACATTACTATGTCTACCTTCTAAAGGGTAGGCAGTTTGTTCTTAAAGTTAGTCACGTTAATGCCACTCTGTTTGTCTATCTCCAACTTTTACTAAATGACGTCAATTATATGTACAAGTGCATATGTAAATAATTAAGTATTCTCTACTGCCCTTAATGCAGTTATACATATCTCACTCTTCCTAAGCTCTCGAAACCTATATATATAGGAACCTTTGAGCATAGTATACTATTATATATATTCATACTCATTTCATCACTAGCCACAATTATAAGATATTAATAAGAAATCAGTGGAAGCAGCTTGAGGAGTGATTCCAATACCCATGTCGGGAACTCCCAATTAGATCAACGCCTCTCGACCTACACTGATATCATCACGTTAATGACCTATGCGCATAACAAGTATATTAATCTAATGGTATATGTAGATAATCAAATATAACCATAAATCTAGCCTGATATGTTAATTTTCCATATGGTCTGCCCTGAATATTTACTCAACCTTTCAATATGTACAAATTATGTATGCCAATATAATACAGGCTCTTTTCAAATTACATTTTGACATAGGCATCGATCCATTACGATCCTTGTAATGTGTGTTGGGTAAGGAAGGGCCAAGTCAGAGCCCATGCGGGATACGAGAGGTATTGCTCCACATTTATTTTAGTTGACCTTCCTCCCCATTATATAGATGATTGTCCTCAGAGGAGAGTCTTCGGTAATGGATAACACAAAATGAGTCACATCATCCTCAGGTTTTCTGATAATAGAGCATGTTACCTCATCTGATCATAGAACATGGTACCTCATCTGATCATAGAGCATGGTACCTCATCTGATCAAAGAGCATGGTACCTCATCTGATCATAGAGCATGGTACCTAATCTGATCATAGAGCATGGTACCTAATCTGATCATAGAGCATGGTACCTAATCTGATCATAGAGCATGGTACCTAATCTGATCATAGAGCATGGTACCTAATCTGATCATAGAGCATGGTACAACATCTGATAATAGAGCATGTTACCTCATCTGATCATAGAGCATGGTACCTCATCTGATCATAGAGCATGGTACCTCATCTGATCATAGAGCATGGTACAAAATCTGATCATAGAGCATGGTACATCATCTGATCATAGGAACATGGTGACCTCGATCTGATCATAGAACATGTTACCTCATCTGATCATAGAGCATGGTACCTCATCTGATCATAGAGCATTGTACCTCATCTGATCATAGAGCATGTTACCTCATCTGATCATAGAGCATGGTACCTCATCTGATCATAGAGTAAATGGGTAAACTCTCTCAGAGGAATGGGTATTACTATGGGTATTATTGGGTATTCTTAAAGGAATTATGGGTATTAAGGCATTCTTATGACTATTATGGGGTATTCATATGGGTATGTATATTGTATATATGAATTTTGAGAGCATCAGTAGTGAGCAGTGTGTCCCTACTAAGTCTGAGAAGTGTAGTCCCTACTTAACAGTACTAGCTGAGAGTTGTATGTCAACCACTACAGTAGCTGAGGAGTGTTGTTCCCACTAACTAGGTAGAGTCGTCCAATTAGATAGTGAGAGTTTGTCCCACGTACAGTCCCACCCGCCTGATGAGCCCATGTTGTCCACACTACAGTAGTTGAGAGTGTTGTCCCACTACAGTAGCTGAGAGTGTTGTCCCTCTACAGTAGCTGAGAGTGTTGTCACACTACAGTAGCTGAGAGTGTTGTCCCTCTACAGTAGCTGAGAGTGTTGTCACACTACAGTAGCTGAGAGTGTTGTCTCACTATCCAGTAGCTGAGAGTGTTGTCCCCCTACAGTATGCTGAGAGAGTGTTGTCCCACTAGTAGCTGAGAGTGAGAGTTGTTCCCAACTACCAGTAGCTGAGAGTGTGTCCCCTACAGTAGGCTGGGAGAGTGTGGCCCCACTACAGTAGCTGAGAGTTGTCCCACTACAGTAGCTGAGATTGTTGTCCCACTACAGTAGTCTGAGAGTAGTTTGTCCCACTACAGTAGCTGAGAGTGTTGTCCCTCTACAGTAGCTGAGAGTGTTGTCCCACTATAGTAGCTGAGAGTGTTGTCCCACTATAGTAGCTGAGAGTGTTGTCCCTCTACAGTAGCTGAGAGTGTTGTCACACTACAGTAGCTGAGAGTGTTGTCCCTCTACAGTAGCTGAGAGTGTTGTCACACTACAGTAGCTGAGAGTGTTGTCCCACTATAGTAGCTGAGAGTGTTGTCCCTCTACAGTAGCTGAGAGTGTTGTCCCTCTACAGTAGCTGAGAGTGTTGTCCCTCTACAGTAGCTGAGAGTGTTGTCACACTACAGTAGCTGAGAGTGTTGTCCCACTACAGTAGCTGAGGCTGAGTGTTTGTACCACTACAGGAGCATGAGAGTGTTGTTCCATAACTTGTTTAGCCTTGTCTTCCTTTTCCCTAGTAGCTGAGAGGTGATTGTCCATCTACAAGTAGGCTGAGGAAGTGTTGTCCCATCTACAGTATGCTGAGATCGTGTTTTGTCTCTACATTCTTACAGTTAGCTGAGCTAGAGTGTTTGCTACTCACTATCAGTAGCTGAGATGCTGAGTTGTGTCCTCACTAACCATGTAGCTGAGAGTGTTGTCCCACTATAGTAGCTGAGAGTGTTGTCCCTCTACAGTAGCTGAGAGTGTTGTCCCACTACATAGCTGACTGAGAGTGTTTGTACCCTACACAGGAAGGGCCACAAGTACAGACCAGTAGCTGAGGAGTGTTTGTCCCACTACTAGTAGCTGTAGTGCTGAGTGGTTGTCCCACTACAAGTAGCTGAGAAGTGTTTGTCCCACTACAGTAGCTGAGAGTGTTGTCCCTCTACAGTAGCTGAGAGTGTTGTCCCACAACAGTAGCTGAGAGTGTTGTCCCACTATAGTAGCTGAGAGTGTTGTCCCACTATAGTAGCTGAGAGTGTTGTCCCACTACACTAGCTGAGAGTGTTCGTCCCACTACAGTAGCTAGGAGGAGTGTTGTCCCACATACCGTTAGACATGAGAGTGTTTGTCCCACTACAGTAGCTGAGGTAGTGTTGTCTCACACTACAGTGGGGGACTAGAGTGTTGTCCACTACAGTAGTGGTAGGTTGATGTCCCACTGATCCAGGGTTAGCTGGTAGGAGTGCTATGTGTCCTAGGGCTTCTACATGTAGCTGACGATGTGTGCTAGTCCCACCCGGTAACTAGTGTTCCATACAGCTGAGCTTGAGATGTTGGCCCACTACAGTAGCTGAGAGAGGTGTTTGCCCACTCCAGTAGCTGAGAGTGTGTCCCTAGTGTTGTCCCACTGACCAGTAGTCATCTTGACAGGAGTGTGTTATTTAGTAGTTCAACATACTACGTAGCTGAGTGTAGTTTGTCCCACTAACAGTAGGCTGAGCAGTGTTGTCCCACTACAGTAGCTGAGCGTTGTTGTCCCACTACAGTAGCTGAGTGTTTGGTCCCACTACAGTAGCTGAGAGTGGTGTCCCACTACAGTAGCTGAGAGGGTTGTCCCACTACAGTCCTGAGAGTGTTGTCCACTAGCATAGCCCTTAGTGTATCTGTCCCACTACAATTAAGCTAGTGCTGACGTGTTATGTCCCACGTACAGTAGCCTGATTGTGTCCTCATCGTCACAAGGAAGTCATGATATATGTTGTACCCACTCCATACAGTATGGAGCTGATAGAGTAGTTGTCCCACTACTAAGTAGCTGAGAGATGATATGTCCCATCCATACAGTGAGCTGAGAGTGGTTGGCCCCTACAGTAGCGGAGAGTGTTGTCCCACTACAGTAGCTTGAGAGTGTTGTCCCACTACAGTAGCTGAGAGAGTTGTCCGTACCACAACAGTAGCTGAGGTACCAGGTAGCTGGAGGTGGTCACACTACAGTTCGCTAGAGAGAGTGGTCCCACTACAGTAGCTGAGGGTGTTGTCCACTACAGTAGCTGAGAGGTGTTGTCCCACTACAGTAGGCAGTAGCTGTACAGATAGGAGTGTTGTCCACAAATACAGTATGCTGACGATGTGTTGTCCCAACCAGTGCCTACCTATACAGCGCTAGTGCTCCACCACACAGCGCTGGGCTCCACACACAGCGCATGGGCTCCACCCACACCGCGCTGGGCTCACCACACCACGACGCTGGGCTCCACCACACAGCGCGGGGCTCCACCACACAGCGCTGGCCTCCACCACACAGCCGCTTGGGCTCCACCACACAGCGCTGGGCTCCACCCCACAGCGCTTAGGGGCTCCACCCCACAGCGCTCGGCTCCACCCCACACTACCTGGGCTCCACCCCACAACACTGGGCTCCACCCCACAACACTGGACTCCACCACACAACACTGGACACCACCACACAACACTGGGCTCCCCACCACACAACACTGGGCTCCACCATCACAACACTGGGCTCCACCACAACACTGGCTCCACCAACACACACTGGGCGTCCACCACACATACCACTGGGCTCCACCCACAAACCCCTTGGGCTCCACCACACAACACTGAACTCCACCACACAACAACACTTGGGCGTCCTCCCACCACACACACTCAGGGGCTTCCCACCCACTCCCACCACCTTCACTGGGGCTCACGCCCATACAACACCTGGGACTCCGCCACACAAACTCTGGGCTCCGCCCCACCACACTGTGGCTCCGCCCCCACACTACTGGGCTCCGCCGGACACAACACTGGGCTCCCCACACACCACTGGGCTCCGCCACACAACACTGCGCTCCGTGCCACAACAACTCTGGGCTTCCGCGTCACACAACCGATCTCTGGGCTCCAACACACAACAATGGGCTCCACCACACAACACGGGGCTACTCCACACAACCACTGGCCTCCCACCACCACCTGGGCTCCAGCTACACAACACTGGGCTCCACCTACGACAGTTCCACTGGGCTCCACCACACACACTGGGCTCCACCCACACAACACTGGGCTCCACCACCACAACACTGGGCTCCCCACCACAACTAACATGGGGCTCCACCACACAACACTGGACACCACCACACAACACTGGACACCACCACACAACACTGTGGTCATGTCCTACCCCACAAACACGTGGGCTCCACCCCACACACTGGGCTCCACCACCATCATACAGCTCCACCACACAGCACTGGGCTCCACCCCACAGCACTGGGCTCCACCCCACAACACTGGACTCCACCACACAACACTGGGCTCCACCCACAACACTGGGCTCCAACCCACAACACTGGGGCTCCACCACACAACACTGGGCTCCACCACACAACACTGGACACCACCAACAACACTGGGCTCCACCACACAACACTTTGCTTCACCCCACAACACCCTGGGCTCCACCACACAGCACTGGGCTCCACCACACAAAACTGGGCTCCACCACACAACACTGGGCCTCCCACCACACACCACACTGGGCTCCACCACACAAACACTGGGCTCCACCACATAACACTGGGCTCCCCCACCACCACTGGTGAGGTGTGGCCCGTCTGTCTGTGTGCATCGGCCCGGTCGGGGCACTGTGGGCTCCACAGGGGGCCCTGCGTGTCTCCCAGTGGAGTGGGTGCCTCTCATCATCACCACACTGGGCATCCATCCCACCCTCATACTAGTCCTGCTGGCATGCACACTTCCCACACACAATGCTTAACACGACCCACTTAACTCGGCTTCCACCCCTCTCAAGCACTGGGCTCCACCCCACAACCCTGGGCTCCACCCCACAGCACTGGGCTCCACCACACAAAACTGGGCTCCACCACACAACAATGGGCTCCACCACACAACGTGGGCTACCACCCTCCGACAACACTTGCGGCTCCCCACAACCCTGGGCTCCACCACACAACAATGGGCTCCAGCCACCACACAGCACTGGGCTCCACCACACAAAACTGGGCTCCACCACACAACAATGGGCTCCACCACACAACACTCGGTTCCACACACAACACTCGGGTTCCCCACACAACACTCGGTTCCACCACAACAACACACTCGTTCCCATCTCCCACACTACATCGGTCGCCACCACACAACACTGGGCTCCAACCACAAAACCTGGGCTCCAACCACATCAACCACTGGGTGCAGTACACCCACAACAATGGGCGTTCCACCCCACAACACTGGGCTCCACCACACAGCACTGGGCTCCACCCCACAACACTGGACTCCAACCCCACAGCACTGGGCTCCACCCCACAACAACTGGCCTCCCCCCACACACTGGTGGCCTCCACCCCACAAAACCTGGGATTCACCCCACTAACACTTGGCCTTCCACCCCACACATGGATGCATTAGCACACACACGCGCGAGACCTGCCGGCATCACCCCCA
>WNGS01166968.1:21266-34706 GCA_020271785.1 Procambarus virginalis | reverse complement strand
ACCACACTGTGCCAGACTGTCCCACACTGTACAACACTGTTCCACTATGTGCCAAACTACATCACACAGTGCCACACTATGCCACACTTTGCCATATTTTGCCAATCTATACCACACTTTGTTACACTGTGCCACACTGTATCATACTGTGCCATACTGTGCCACACTGTGCCAAACTATACAACTCTCTACCACACTGAGCCAAACTATACCACACTGAACCACACTCTACAACATTGTGCCACACTTTCCGACTTGGTGCCACACTGTGCCAAATTACACCACACTGTCCTACACTATGCCGCACTGTTCCACACTGTACCACACTGTGCCACACTGTGTCACACTGTACCTCACTGTGCAAAAACTATACTACACCATACCACACTATACAACATTGTGTCACACTCTACCACACTGTACCACACTGTGCCACTCTATATGTGCCACTCTATATGTACCACACTGTGCCACAAAGTGGCACTATGTGCCAAACTGTACCACACTGTTCCACACTATACCACACTGTGCCAAACTTTGCCAAAGAGTGCCAAACTTTGCCAAACAGTGCCAAACTTTGCCAAACAATGCCAAACTTTGCCAAACAGTGCCAAACTTTGCCAAACAGTGCCAAACTGTGCCAACTGTGCGACCCTATACCACACCGTGCCACACTAAACCACACAGTCCAACACTGAACTCTGTGCTACACTGTCCCACACTAAATAACACTATACTACACTGTGCTACACTATAAAGCACTGTGCCACACTATACCACACTGTGCCACACAGTGCCACACTGTGTGACACTATACCACACTGTGTGACACAATACCACACTATGCCACACTGTACCACACTGTACCATACTGTGCCACACTATACCACACAATACCACACTATGCCACACTGTACCACACTGTGCAGCACTATATCACACAATACCACACTGTACTACACTGTACCACACTATACCACACTGTGCACAACTGTGCCACATTGTACGACACTGTACCACACTGTGCCACTATAACAAACTGTGTCATTTTGTACCACACATTGCCACACTGTGCCACACTGTACCACACTGTGCCACACTATACCACACTATGCCATCTTAACCACACTGTACCATAGTGTGCCACACTATACCACAAAATACCACACTATGCACCACTGTACCACACTGTGCAGCACTATATCACACTATATCACACTGTACCACACTGTGGCACACTATACACTGTGCACTGTGCTACATTGTACGACACTGTACCACATTGTGGGGCACACTGTACCACACTGTACCACTATACCACACTGTGCCATTTTGTACCACTCTGTGCTACACTGCGCCACACTGTGCCACACTGTACCACACTGTGCTATCTATGCCACACTATGCCACACTATACCACTATATGCCACACTGTCCCACACAGGACCACACTGTGCCACACTGTTCCACACTGTACCACACTGTGCTACACTGTGCAACACTAAATACCACTATACCACTATACCAGACAGTGCTACACTATAAACACTGTGCCATACTATACCACACTGTGCCACACTATACCACACCGTACCACACTATACCACAACATGCCACATTGTGCCACACTGTACCACACTGTGCCTCACTATACCGCACTATACCACACAATGCCATGCTGTACCACACTGTGCAGCACTATATCACATTATAACACACTGTACCACACTGTACACCGCTGAGCCACACTGTGCCACACTGTACTACACTGCACCACTAAGCCACTCTCTGTGTAACACAGTGTATACCACACTGTGTAACAATGTGCCACACTGTAGCAAACTTTACAACACTGTGCCTCTCTGAGCCAAAATGCACCACACTGCAGGACACTATACCACACCGTGTCCCACTGTATCACACTGTACCCCACAGTGCCAAACTGTGCCAAACTATACAACACTTTACCACACTGTGTCACACTATACAACACTATGCCACACTGTGCCACACTATACCACACCGTGCCACAGTATACCACACTATGGCACAGTGCGCTACACAGTACCATACTGTGTAACACTGTACCACACTATACCACACTGTGCCAGACTATACCACACTGCCACACAGTACCTCACTGTGCCACACTGTACCACAATGTGCCACTCTATATCTCACTATACCACACTATGCCACATTGTGCCTAACTATACCACACTGTGCAACAATGCACCACACTGTGCCACACTGTGCCACACTGTACCACATTGTGCCACATTGTGCCAAACTGTGCCACACGGTGCCACACTATACCACACTGTGCCAATCTGTGCCACACTGAATCACTTTTTTTTCTACCACAGAACGTGGCCACACATTTACAATGCTAACCAGCATATATACATTTTCTTCTGTCCTCCATGGACAGGGTTAGAGATGTGTTAAACATATAGTTCAAGGGTTTATTAGTCTCAGAATGTTTTGTAATATGTTTATGGTTTGTGATGTGTGTATATGTACTGAACGGGGTGAGAATAGCTTGAGCTACCTCATCCCTTTGTGTGTATTTTTACATCAATAAACTTATTTCAATTTCAATTCAATTTCAAGGGTTTATTGAACAATCAACCACAATAGGTGATTCGGTGCTTTTAAAATGCTAAGCTAACCTACATACGTAAGTACATAGATACACAGATTAACGTATGCCCTACATAAAGTGTTCGATGTGTCTTTTACATAGTGTCATTAATGTGCATTTACAAAGGTGAAATGTAATTCTGATTAGCTTCCATGTACACTTTATACACACATACATACACACACACACACACACACACACACACACACACACACACACACACACACACACACACACACACACACACACACACACACACACACACATATACGTATATAAACATATATACATACATATATATACACACACATTCATTCACATACATTTGTCTCTTTTACTCTGACAGGGTGAGATAGCTGATAGAGAAACTAGTGTGCAATTAAGTACTTAATCACTGAAGGTGATTAAGGTGCTTTTACAAGCTCAAGTTATATAGTTACATCACATACATACATTGTATAATTGATACATTACATGGTCAATCTTGAGTACAAGTCCAATATATCATCAAGTGTTCCAGTACTCATATAGTAATTACACAGTTCAGCATAGCTTAGACCAGGAGGACGAACGTCAGTCAATATGGGACATTCTACAATATAATGTTCAATAGAGTGCATGTTTTCTCTGTCACAAAGTTGGCAATTTGTACCAAACAGTACCACACTGTGCCACACTGTGCTACACTGTACCACTCTGTGCCACACCATGCCACACAATACCACACAGTGCCACACTGTGCCACACTATACCACACTATGCCAGACTGGATCACACTGTACCAGACTATGCCACACTGTGCCACACTTTACAACACTGTGCCACACTATGCCACACTGTGCCACAGTGTGCCAAACTACACCACACTGTGCCACACTGTGCCAAACTATACCACACTGTGCCACACCGTACCACACTAAACCTCACTGTACCACACAGTGCCACACTATGCCACTTTGAGCCACACTGTGCTGCACTATACCAAACTCTATCACACTTTACCACACTTTACTACGCTATGCCACACTGTGCCACACTATACCATACTGTAAAACACTGTGTAACACTATACCACACTATGCCACTTCTTGCCACACTGTGTCGAACTATACTACACCGTGTCACACTATCACACAGTACCACACTGTGCCACACTGTGCTAAACTATACCACACTGTGCCACACTGTGCTAAACTATACCACACTGTGCCACACTGTGCTAAACTATACCACACTCTACCACACTGTACCACACTGTGCCACACTGTACCACACTGTGCCACACTGTGCCCCACAGTACAACACTCTGCCACACTGTGCAGCACTGTACCACACTGTGCCACACTGTGGCAAACTATACCACACTGTGTCACACTGTATCACACTGTACCACACTGTACCACACTATGCCACTCTGTGCCACACTATATCACACTGTGCCACACTGTACCACACTGTGTAACACTGTACCACACTGTCCCACACTGTGCCCCACAGTACAACACTCTGCCACACTGTGCAGCACTGTACCACACTGTGCCACTTTGTGCCACACTGTGCCAAACTATACCACACTGTGTCACACTGTATCACACTGTACCACACAATGCCACTCTTTGCCACACTATATCACACTGTGCCAAACTATACCACACTGAACCACACTGTACCACTCGGTGCCACACTATACCACACTGTTCCACATTATACCACTCTGTGCCACACTGTACCACACTATACCACACTGTGCCAAACTGTGCCACACTGTGCCAAACTGTGCGACCCTATACCACACTGTGCCACACTGAACCACACTGTACCACATTGTGTCTCATTGTGCCAAATACACCACACTGTACCACACTGTGCCACACTATTCCACACTGTGCCACACTATACCATACTGTGTGACATTATACCACACTATGCCACACAGTGCCACACTTTATCACACTGTGCCATACTGTGCCACACTGTGCCACTCTGTGCAAAACTAAACCACATTGTGCCACACTTTGCCACTGTGTGCCACACTGTGCCAAATTATACCACACTGTGCCACACTGTTCCCCACTGTGCCACACTGTACCACACTGTGCCAAACAATACCACACTGTACCACACTGTTCCACATTGTGCCAAACTATACCACACTGTGTCGCACTGTACCACATTGTGCCAAACTATACCACACTGTGTCGCATTGTACCACATTGTGCCACATTGTGCCAAACTATACCACACTGTGTCGCACTGAACCACACTGTGCCAAACAATACCACACTGTACCACATTGTTCAACACTGTGTCCAACTATACCACACTGTGCCACATTGTGCCACACTGTACGACATTGTGCCATACTGTGCCAAACTGTGCTACACTGTGCCACATTGTGCCACACTGTACGACATTGTGCCAAACAATACCACACTGTGCTACACAGTACCACATTGTACCACACGGTACGACACTGTGCCATACTATACTCCACCGTGCCATGCTGTACCACACTGTGGTATACTATGCCACACTATACCTTTATACGTGATATCCAACCCCCTGTAAATATAACTGATATCAACAAGAGCGTGCATGATTTTGAAAGAGAAATTGACAATATGTCCATGCACTCAATCCCGGGTCCAGACTCATGGAATTCAATATTTATAAAGAAATGCAAAGTGCCAGTAGCACAGGCACTCAGTATAATGTGGAGGAAGAGCTTGGACACGGGGGAGATACCACATGTGCTTAAAGAAGTAGCCATATGCCCCTCTACACAAGGGAGGTAGCAAAGCATTTACAAAGAACTATAGACCAGTTGCACTAACTTCCCATATAATATAAGTATTTGAGAGAGTGATCAGGAGACAGGTCACTAGTTTCATGGAAACTAATGACCTCCACAATCCAGGCCAACATGGATTTAGAGCGGGAAGATCATTCCTTTCACAGCTACTTGACCATTACGATAAAATCACTGAGGCATTAGAAGAAAAACAGAATGCAGATGTTGAATACTCAGATTTCGCAAAAGCATTCGACAAATGTGACCCTGGAGTGATAGCACACAAAATGAGGTCACTGGGAATAACTGGTAAAGTAGGACGCTGGATACTCAATTTCTTGTCGAACAGAACACAAAAAGTAACAATCAATCAAATAAAATCGAGTCCAAGCGCAGTTAAAAGCTCTGTACCTCAAGGTACAGTTCTTGCACCACTGCTGTTCCTTATTCTCATGACTGATATAGATAAAAATACAAGTCACAGCTTCGTGTCATGCTTTGCAGATGACACAAAGATCAGCATGAAAATTACCTCTGCTGAAGACATTGAAAGACTACAAGCAGGTATTAACAAAGTTTTCGATTGGGCAATAGAAAATAATATGATGTTTAACAGTGATAAATTCCAGGCACTCAGGTACGGTAAAATTAAGGATCTGAAATATAATACAGGGTACAAAACACAATCGAATCTGCCCATAGTAGGAAAACAGCATGTCAAGGATTTAGGAATAATGTTGTCCGACGACATAACGTTTAGGGAGCATAATCAAGCAAATATTGCGTCAGCCAGAAAAATGATAGGATGGATTACGAGAACTTTCAAATCCAGGAATCCCATCACAATGGTTGTACTCTTCAAGTCACTTGTGTTGTCCCGTCTTGAGTACTGCTCGGTACTCACTTCCCCCTTCAGAGCAGGAGAGATTGCTGAAATAGCGGGAATACAGAGAACATACACGGCACGCATAGACTCGATAAAGCACCTAAATTATTGCGATCGTCTCAAAGCTCTCCAAATGTACTCACTAGAAAGGAGACGAGAGAGATACCAAATAATATACACGTGGAAAATACTGGAGGGCTAAGTACCAAATCTGCACAGTAAAATAACATACTGGAGTGAACGATATGGAAGAAAATGCAGAATAGAACCAGTGAAGAGCAGGGGTGCCATGGGCACAATTAGAGAACACTGTATGAACATCAAAGGTCCACGGTTTTTTCAACATCCTCCCAGCGAGCATAAGAAATATTGCCGGAACAACCGGACATCTTCAAGAGGAAACCTAGATTGTTTCCTTCAAGGAGTGCCGGACCAACGGGGCTGTGGTGGCTATTTGGGCCTGCGGGCCGCTCCAAGCAACAGCCTGGTGGACCAAACTCTCACAAGTCAAGCCTGGCCTCGGGCCGGGCTTGGGGAGTAGAACTCCCAGAACCCCATCTAGCAGGTATCAACCATACCACACTGTACAACACTATGCCACACTCTGCCACGCTATGCCACACTCTGCCACACTGTGCCACCCTATACCACACTGTACTACACAGTACCACACTGTACCACATTGTGTAACACTACCACACTGTACCACACTGTGTCACACTGTACCACACTGTGCCACACTGTGCCACACGGTACCACAATATACCACACTGTGCCACACTGTGCCTCACTGTACCACACTGTAACACTGTACCACACTGTACCACACTGTGCCACACTGTACAACACTGTGCCACACTGTACCACACTGTGCCTCACTGTACCACACTGTGTAACACTGTGCCACACTGTGCCTCACTGTACCATACTGTACCACACTGTGTAACACTGTACCACACTGTACCACACTGTGTCACACTGTGTCACACGGTACCACACTGTGCCAAACTGTGCAGTATGTGTGTTTGGCACACTGTACCACACTGTACCACTGTGTCACATTGTACCACACTGTGCCGCACTGTATCACACTGTACCACATTGTGCCAGACTGTACCACACTGTGCTACACTGTACCACACTGTGCCACACTGTATGACACTGTACCACATTGTGCCACACTGTACCACACTGTGTCACACTGTACCACACTGTGCCTCACTATACCACACTTAGCCACAGTGTGCCACACTGTACCACACTGTATCACACTGTGCTACACTATCGCACACTGTACCACACTTTTCCATTCTCCTATACAACCATTTTTGACCATAGGTAGAGTATACGTCAAAAATGCGACGTTCTATAAGCAGGACGGGTTGATCACTCCACAGAGAGGGAGAGAGACAGTGACAGACATAGATTGATAGATAGATAGATTGTTTATGATTGTAAAGTAACATTGAAATACACAATCATATATAACATGGGGGTGTACAAGGCTGGCCCCGAGTCTCTCTCTCTCTCCCTTGCTCACTATCCCCCCATTTCCCTCCCTCCCCCCATTTATATGTCCCTATCCTCCCCTCCTCTCTCTCCTAATCTTCCCTCTCTCTCTGTCTCTCCCTCTGTCTGTCTCTCTCTCTCTGTCTCTGTCTGTCTGTCTGTCTGTCTGTCTGTCTGTCTGTCTGTCTGTCTGCCTGCCTGCCTGCCTGCCTGTCTGTCTGTCTGTCTGTCTGTCTGTCTGTCTGTCTGTCTGTCTGTCTCTCTCTCTCTCTCTCTCTGTCTGTCTGTCTCTCTCTCTCTCTCTCTCTCTCTCTCTCTCTCTCTCTATCCCGCCATCGACCAAGAAGTCCTGATCTCCTAACGCCTTTTCCAATATGACCCCCCCCCCCCGCCCATCCTTCCCGACCCTTGGAAACAAAGAACAGGAACAAGAATTCAGGAAGTATTGGTAAAATAATCACAATAAACCCCACATAAAAATGTCCACTTTTGTCTCAACATGAAAAGAACAATTCCAAATCCTCTGAGAAAATTGGAGCTGCCAATTTAGAGGTAACCGGGAACAATGGTCGTTAACATCGTTGACAATGGGGGTAACTAGAGGTTGTAAGAACAAGGTTACCGGGCGTTAGTGGAACTTAAATGGTATTGACAGAACTTCCAGTGATGGTGCCTGACAGCTCAGTGGACAGCGCTTCGGATTCGAAGTCCTGTGGACCGGGGATCGATCCCCGGTGGAACCGGAAACAAATGGGGCAGAGTTTCTTTCGCCCTGATGCTCTGTTACTTAGCAGTAAATAGGTACCTGGGAGTTAGACAGCTGTTACAGGCTGCTTCCTGGGTATGTGTGTGAAAAAACAAATATTAGTTGATTGACAGATGAGAGGCGGGCCGAAAGAGCAGAGCTCAACCCCCGCAAGCATAACTATGTGAATACAACTAGGTGAATACACACACACACAAATCCAGGACTATTATTGTGAGAGAATGGTCACTCAAGATTCTCCCACAGCTGACTTGAATAGCTCATTGCTGTGCACAGTGCACCGATCTTCATGCACAAGCCCTATCTCTGTTATCCCTGGATAGTAAACTGGCATGTTGGGTATCTACAGAATGCCCACTTAACCTGGAATACATTTATAATACGGAGGCCGCCGTATGTCCTGGCAGGAAGTAGATACAGGAAAATTAAGCATACTTGCTACAGGGTCAGAGAGTACACATAGGAGGTGCGAAGCATGAGAGAGCAGAAGAGACGCCAGCGAGGCGACAGGACAGATCTGACCTGTGTGGTCAACCTCAACTGGTGCGATGGAGAATAACAACTGTGACGTGGTCGTGACGTGTTCATGACGTCACCTCTGCTACTGTTCAGGGAATGATCAATATGATTGGTTCCCGCTCATTTGCTGTAATGCTATTGGTCAAATTGTAATCCCTTGTGTGTGTCCCACGAGATGCCCTGAGCCCCAGGCAAGAGCATTCACATGAGGAAGCACAGAGAACACATACAGAGGAACCTCTTACACAGAGGACGTGTCTTGTTCTGTCTATCGACCAATAGACTGAACACCGTCCATTCCTCACCATCTTTTCGATATACAAACGCTCGCCCTGAATTGCGACTGTGCCTATATTGTTCAGAAGCCTAAGTGACAAATCACCAGAGCGAAACAGACTGGTATCAGGTAACCCCTGGTGACAAGTGGAGATCGTCTGTGAGTGACCTAGAGTGAACTAAGGCAGTGCTGCCGCCTAAGTAATCTGTGTGTGACTTTTACCAAAGTGATACCTGAGGATACCTGATCAACCTGGCTGTGACTCATACGTCAGGCTGCGAGCAGCCACGTCAAACAGCCTGGTTGATCAGTCCAGCAACCAGGAGGCCTGGTCGACGACCGGGCCGTGGGGATGCTAAGCCCCGGAAGCACCTCAAGGTAACCTCAAGGTAAGGTAAGTGTACCTGCACGGTATCATATAATCAACCACCGCCACTCTGTCCCGAGCGTGTAGCCCGCCAGCCGCCACCCTCACTGTACTACGTGACGTCACCACCCTTACTCACCGCCAGTGCCATCAGTGTGTGTGCGTGTGTCTGTTGACATACAGCACGCCCACCTGTGAGTACCCCCCCCCCCCGTGTCAAGTATGGTTTGTGGGAAAGCCTGTCGTCAATGGTCTCACGTCAGAACGAGCGCCCAGCTGTCAGGCCACCTACGAGTTCTTGCATAATTGTGCCTGAGTGAGTGAATAAGAGAGGTACCCTATCTGTAAGTACAAGATTTTGTCATTGTTTTATTGTGTCTGTCTGTGTTGATCTGAGGGATCAACCACAGTTCTCACCTACTCATACCTGACACAGGTTATAGGTGAAGACACCCGACGGTGTATGCGTGTTTATCTGTGTGGTATCACGGCATTACACTCGTCTGTGAATGTGAGCTTTACATACACCACACATTTAGTATTGTGTGATATTATTATTGTGCATGTTATTGCCTGTCCCATTGACAGTGCCATTGTGTTCATTGCATATCACCATTACCCGAGTATCCAGTTGGAACTCTTGTGATCCCTTTGCATACCGGCATTTTGGTTGCTGTGTTAATGATTGGCTGTCAATTGTGTTAAATTAGGTGTTACTCCACGAGTGGATCCGAGTCGACTAGCCAGATGTCAAGAGTCTTGCTAATGCCACCATAGCTTTTCTGACGCCAGTCTAAAGTAAATCAAGCACCCTTTGTGTTAGTGGTTAAGTTAGTAAATAAACTACTGTTAAGCTTTATGCGGTGTTTCCATTGAACCACTTCTGAATACTGCCAATTATTTACTCAAGCCTTCAGCTCCAGGTGTATCCAACACCGAGTTGCCTAATTCACTAATCTATAAATGTGATTAGGATCCTAGGAGTCCCTTAAAGTGTTAAATCATTGAGGAGATTCCAATCATGAATGTGGACCAGGACCAGGTGAGGCTAGTCTGAGAAGAGACCATCAAGGACTCTAACTCGACCTTGCTCCCAGGCCCTGTACGGTTGCTCTCGTATTTTCTCTGCTGATTCCGACAGCTTCGTGAAGCGTCTGCCACATGTACATTGGCGACGTACGCATTGCAGTCGTGAAAGTAAAATAGAAAATACCCACAATTATGTTGTGCGGAAAGAGAGAGAAGGAAGAAGAGGTGGTGGTGTCGCTCTGCTGGTAAGAAAAGGCTGTGGTTTTGAGGAGATCGTTGTTCAGGGATGTGAAGGTTTCAGTGACTACATAACAGGTACCATAACAACTGGAGGACAATAAATTATAGTCGTAGTCATATATAATCCTCCACCGAATGACAGAAGACTCAGACAGGAATATGATAGAAACAACATGGCCACCATTAACATAATAGAGAGAGCAGCTTCTGTTGCTAACAGGAATGGTTCTGGACTACTAATCACGGAAGACTTCAACAACGGGAAGATAGACTGGGAGAAGAGAGACCCACATGGAGGGCCAGATATATGGAGAGCTGAACTGATGGACGTGGCAACAAGAAACTTTCTAACCCAGCACATCAGGGAACCAACAAGAATGAGAGGAGAAGATGAACCAGCAATGCTTGATTTGATATTTACCCTAAATGAGTGGGATATAAGGGAAGTCAAGATGGAAGCACCCTTGGGAATGAGTGACCACAGTGTATTGATCTTTGAGTACCTGGTAGAGCTAGGATTTATCACCCCCCAAAAAAGAACTAGGAATCAAAAGGCTGGCATTCCGAAAGGGGAATTATGTACAGATGAGAAGTTTCCTAAGTGAAATACCTTGGGACTCAGACCTCAGAGATAAGTCTGTACAGGGTATGATGGACTATGTTACCGAAAAGTGTCAGGAGGCAGTAAACAGGTTCATCCCGGCCCAAAGGGAAAAATCCGAGAAGCAACAGAAGAATCCATGGTATAATAGGGAATGTATGGAAGCGAAGAAACTGAACAAAAGGGCGTGGAGGAACTTCCGGAATAACAGAACACCAGAAAGCAGAGAGAGATACCAGAGAGCCAGGAATGAGTACGTCAGGGTGAGAAGAGAAGCAGAGAAAAGTTTTGAAAATGATATAGCAAACAAAGCCAAGACCGAACCAAAGCTACTTCACAGTCACATCAGAAGGAAAACAACAGTGAAAGAACAGGTATTGAAACTTAGAACAGGCGAGGACAGGTATACAGAGAATGACAAAGAGGTGTGTGAAGAACTCAACAAGAGGTTCCAGGAGGTCTCCACAATAGAACAAGGTGAGGTCACTGTGCTAGGAGAAAGGGAGGTAAATCAGGCGGCCTTGGAAGAGTTCGAAATTACGAGAGAGGAGGTAAAGAGACACCTGCTGGATCTGGATGTTAGGAAGGCTGTTGGGCCAGACGGAATCTCACCTTGGATACTGAAAGAGTGTGCAGAGGCACTTTGCTTGCCACTCTCCATAGTGTATAGTAAGTCACTGGAGACGGGAGACCTACCAGAAATATGGAAGACGGCGAATGTGGTCCCAATATACAAAAAGGTCGACAGGCAAGAGGCACTGAACTACAGGCCAGTGTCCTTGACTTGTATACCGTGCAAGGTGATGGAGAAGATCGTGAGAAAAAACCTGGTAACACATCTGGAGAGAAGAGACTTCGTGACAAATTGCCAACATGGGTTCAGGGAGGGAAAATCTTGCCTTACAGGCTTGATAGAATTCTACGATCAGGTGACAAAGATTAAGCAAGAAAGAGAGGGCTGGGCGGACTGCATTTTCTTGGACTGTCGGAAAGCCTTTGACACAGTACCGCATAAGAGGCTGGTACATAAGCTGGAGAGACAGGCAGGTGTAACTGGTAAGGTGCTCCAGTGGATAAGGGAGTGCGTAAGCAATAGGAAGCAGAGAGTTACGGTAAGGGGTGAGACCTCCGATTGGCGTGAAGTCACCAGTGGAGTCCCACAGGGCTCTGTACTCGGTCCTATCTTGTTTCTGATACATGTATATGATCTCCCAGAGGGTATCGATTCATTTCTCTCAATGTTTGCGGACGATGCCAAAATTATGAGAAGGATTAAAACAGAAGAGGACTGTTTGAGGCTTCAAGAAGACCTAGACAAGCTGAAGGAATGGTCGAACAAATGGTTGTTAGAGTTTAACCCAACCAAATGTAATGTAATGAAGATAGGTGTAGGGAGCAGGAGGCCAGATACAAGGTATCATCTGGGAGAGGAAATTCTTCAGGAATCAGAGAAAGAAAAAGACTTGGGGGTTGATATCACGCCAGACCTGTCTCCTGCAGCACATATCAAGAGGAAAATCAGCGGCATATGCCAGGTTGGCCAACATACGAACGGCATTCAGAAACTTGTGTAAAGAATCATTCAGAACTTTGTATACCACATATGTCAGGCCAATCCTGGAGTATGCAGCCCCAGCATGGAGTCCATATCTAGTCAAGGATAAGACTAAACTGGAAAAGGTTCAAAGGTTTGCCACCAGACTAGTGCCCGAGCTGAGAGGTATGAGCTACGAGGAGAGACTACGGGAATTAAACCTCACTTCGCTGGAAGACAGAAGAGTTAGGGGGGACATGATCACCACATTAAGATT
>WNGS01166968.1:2026-16455 GCA_020271785.1 Procambarus virginalis | reverse complement strand
TTGAGTGTTCCAAAGGATGCCTGCTGAGTGTTGCAAGGACTATCTTTCACGTGTTGCAAGGACTGCCTGCCGTGTGTTTGAAAGGACTGCCTCCTGATTTGCAAGGGTGACTGCTGAGTGTTGCAAGGGTGCCTGCTGGTGTTGCAAGGGCTGCCTGCTGAGTGCTGCAAGTGCTGCCAGCTGTGTGGTTGCAAGGACAGCTAGCTGTGTGTTGAAAGGGCAGCCTGCTGAGTCTTGCAAGAGCTTCCTGCTGAGTGGTGCAAGAGCTACCTGCTGAGTGTTCCAAGGGCTGCCTGCTGAGTGTTGCAAGGACTGCCTGCGGTGTGTTGTAAGTGTTTTCTGCTGAATGTTTGCAGAGGTGCCTGCTGCGTGTTGCAAGGACTGCCTGCTGAGTCTTGCAAGAGCTGCCTGCTGAGTTTTCCATGGGCTGCCTGCTGAGTGTTCCAAGGGCTGCCTGCTGAGTGTTGCAAGGACTGCATGCTGAGTGTTGCAAGGACTGCCTGCTGAGTGTTGCAAGGACTGCCTGCTGAGTGCTGCAAGGACTGCCTGCTGAGTGCTGCAAGGACTGCCTGCTGAGTGTTCCAAAGGCTGCCTGCTGAGTGTTGCAAGGACTGCCTGCTGAGTGTTTGCAGGACTGCCTGCTGAGTGTTGCAAGACTGCCTGCTGATGCATGCTGAGTGTTGCAAGGATTGCCTGCTGAGTGCTGCAAGGACTGCATGCTGAGTGTTTCAAGGACTGCCTGCTGAGTGCTGCAAGGGGTGCCTGCTGAGTGTTGACTGGACTGCCTGCTGAGTGTTGCAAGGACTGCATGCTGAGTGTTGCAAGGACTGCCTGTTGAGTGCTGCAAGGGCTGTCTGCTGAGTACTGCAAGGACTGCCTGTTGAGTGCTGCAAGGGCTGTCTGCTGAGTACTGCAAGGACTGCCTGTTGAGTACTGCAAGGGCTGTCTGCTGAGTACTGCAAGGACTGCCTGTTGAGTGCTGCAAGGGCTGTCTGCTGAGTACTGCAAGGACTGCCTGTTGAGTGTTGCAAGGATTGCCTGCTGAGTGCTGCAAGGACTGCATGCTGAGTGTTGCAAGGACTGTCTGCTGAGTGCTGCAAGGACTGCATGCTGAGTGCTGCAAGGGCTGTCTGCTGAGTACTGCAAGGACTGCCTGTTGAGTACTGCAAGGACTGTCTGCTGAGTGTTGCAAGGACTGTCTGTTGAGTGTTGCAAGGACTGCATGCTGAGTGATGCAAGGGCTGTCTGCTGAGTGCTGCAAGGACTGCCTGCTGAGTGCTGCAAGGGTTGTCTGCTGAGTGCTGCAAGGACTGCGCTGAGTGCTGCAAGTCTGCTGAGTGCTGCAAGGACTGTCTGCTGAGTGCTGCAAGGACTGTCTGCTGAGTGTTGCAAGGGCGCCTGCTGAGTGTTGCAAGAGCTGCCTGCTGAGTGTTGTAAGGGCTGCCTGCTGAGTGTTGCAAGAGCTGCCTGCTGAGTGTTGCAAGAGCTGCCTGCTGAGTGTTGCAAGGACTTTTATATTATTATTATTTTCTACCACAGTCGTGGCCAGACATTTACAATGCTAACCATCATATATACATTTTCTCTGTCCTCCATGGACAGGGTTAGAGATGTGGTAAACATATAGTTCAAGGGTTTTATTGAATAATCAACCACAGAAGGTGATTCAGTGCCATTAAAATGCTAAGCTAACCTACATACGTAAGTACATAGATACACAAATTTACGTATGCCCTACATAAAGTGTTCGATGTGTCTTTTACATAGTGTCATTAATGTGCATTTACAAAGGTGAAATGTAATTCTGATCAGCTTCCATATATACTCTATACACATACATATACATTCACACACACACATATACGTACATAAACATTTATACATACATATATACACAGAAATGCATTCACATACATTTGTCTCTTTTACTCTGACAGGGTGAGATAGCTGATAGAGAAACTAGTGTACAATTAAGCACTTGATCACTGAAGGTGATTAAAATGCTTTTACAAGCTCAGGTTATATAGTTACATCACATACATACATTGTATAATTGATACATTACATGGTTAATCTTGAGTACAAGTCCAATATATCATCAAGTGTTCCAGTACTCATATAGTAATTACACAGTTCAGCATACCTTAGCCCAGGAGGACGAACGTCAGTCAATATGGGACATTCTACAATATAATGTTCAAGAGAGTGCATGTTTTCTCTGTCACAAAGTTGACACATAGTGTACTCGACATTTGGGTTTTGAGAAAGCTGCCAGATACGTCTATATCCCAGGCGTATTCTGGCCACTATAACATCACATTGCCGGGTTCTTGTTCTATTAGTCCCATATGTGAATGTCTCCTCACGATATCTATTATAACATTTAATGCTACAACTTTCAGGTCTTTGTGAATTTGCTAGATCGATGAGATCTTCATTAGATATTTGTTTAAGAATTCTCTTTGTCACTGCTAATGAAACACCCATATAGTTCTACCACTGGTTTTCTACAGGCTGTCTTTGCAAGCATATCAACAGTGTCATGCCTTGAGATGCCAACATGTGATGGTATCCATAGGAATTTAATTTCAAATCTGTTTTCTTTAGCAGCTGAAACATTCATTCGAATATCACTTACTATTTTCTGGGTGTCACTACTGTTGCATGGACTACCTGCTGAATGTTTCAAGGGCTGCCTTATGAGTGTTGCAAGGACTGCCTGCTGAGTGTTGCAAGGGCTGCCTGCTGAGTGTTGCAAGGGCTGCCTGCTGAGTGTTGCAAGGGCTGCCTGCTGAGTGTTGCAAGGGCTGCCTTATGAGTGTTGCAAGGACTGCCTGCTGAGTGTTGCAAGGGCTGCATGCTGAGTGCTGCAAGAGCTGGCTGCTGAGTTTTCCAAGGCCTGCCTGCTGAGTGCTGCAAGCGTTGTCTGTTGAGTGTTCCAAAGGATGCCTGCTGAGTGTTGCAAGGACTATCTTCCACGTGTTGCAAGGACTGCCTGCCGTGTGTTGAAAGGACTGCCTCCTGAGTGTTGCAAGGGGTGACTGCTGAGTGTTGCAAGGGGTGCCTGCTGAGTGTTGCAAGGGCTGCCTGCTGAGTGCTGCAAGTGCTGCCAGCTGTGTGTTGCAAGGACAGCTAGCTGTGTGTTGAAAGGGCAGCCTGCTGAGTCTTGCAAGAGCTTCCTGCTGAGTGGTGCAAGAGCTACCTGCTGAGTGTTCCAAGGGCTGCCTGCTGAGTGTTGCAAGGACTGCCTGCGGTGTGTTGTAAGTGTTTTCTGCTGAATGTTGCAAGAGGTGCCTGCTGCGTGTTGCAAGGACTGCCTGCTGAGTCTTGCAAGAGCTGCCTGCTGAGTTTTCCATGGCTGCCTGCTGAGTGTTCCAAGGGCTGCCTGCTGAGTGTTGCAAGGACTGCATGCTGAGTGTTGCAAGGACTGCCTGCTGAGTGTTGCAAGGACTGCCTGCTGAGTGCTGCAAGGACTGCCTGCTGAGTGTTGCAAGGACTGCCTGCTGAGTGTTCCAAAGGCTGCCTGCTGAGTGTTGCAAGGACTGCCTGCTGAGTGTTGCAAGGACTGCCTGCTGAGTGTTGCAAGGGGTGCCTGCTGAGTGTTGCAAGGATTGCCTGCTGAGTGCTGCAAGGACTGCATGCTGAGTGTTGCAAGGACTGCCTGCTGAGTGCTGCAAGGGGTGCCTGCTGAGTGTTGAATGGACTGCCTGCTGAGTGTTGCAAGGACTGCATGCTGAGTGTTGCAAGGACTGCATGCTGAGTGTTGCAAGGACTGCCTGTTGAGTGTTGCAAGGGCTGTCTGCTGAGTACTGCAAGGACTGCCTGTTGAGTGCTGCAAGGGCTGTCTGCTGAGTACTGCAAGGACTGCCTGTTGAGTGTTGCAAGGATTGCCTGCTGAGTGCTGCAAGGACTGCCTGTTGAGTGTTGCAAGGACTGTCTGCTGAGTACTGCAAGGACTGCCTGTTGAGTACTGCAAGGACTGTCTGCTGACTGTTGCAAGGACTGTCTGTTGAGTGTTGCAAGGACTGCATGCTGAGTGCTGCAAGGGCTGTCTGCTGAGTACTGCAAGGACTGTCTGCTGAGTGCTGCATGACTGCCTGTTGAGTACTGCAAGGACTGTCTGCTGAGTGTTGCAAGGACTGCCTGTTGAGTACTGCAAGGACTGCCTGTTGAGTGCTGCAAGGGCTGTCTGCTGAGTGCTGCAAGGACTGCCTGTTGAGTACTGCAAGGACTGTCTGCTGAGTGTTGCAAGGACTGCATGCTGAGTGCTGCAAGGGCTGTCTGCTGAGTACTGCAAGGACTGTCTGCTGAGTGCTGCAAGGACTGCCTGTTGAGTACTGCAAGGACTGTCTGCTGAGTGTTGCAAGGACTGCCTGTGAGTGTTGCAAGGACTGCATGCTGAGTACTGCAAGGACTGCCTGTTGAGTGCTGCAAGGACTGCCTGTTGAGTGTTGCAAGGACTGCCTGTTGAGTGCTGCAAGGACTGCCTGCTGAGTGTTGCAAGGACTGCCTGTTGAGTGCTGCAAGGACTGCCTGTTGAGTGCTGCAAGGACTGCCTGTTGAGTGCTGCAAGGACTGCCTGTTGAGTGCTGCAAGGACTGCCTGTTGAGTACTGCAAGGACTGCCTGTTGAGTGTTGCAAGGACTGCCTGTTGAGTGTTGCAAGGACTGCCTTTTGAGTGCTGCAAGGACTGCCTGTTGAGTGCTGCAAGGACTGCCTGTTGAGTGTTGCAAGGACTGCCTGTTGAGTGCTGCAAGGACTGCCTGCTGAGTGTTGCAAGGACTGCCTGTTGAGTGTTGCAAGGACTGCCTGTTGAGTGCTGCAAGGACTGCCTGTTGAGTGTTGCAAGGACTGCCTGTTGAGTGCTGCAAGGACTGCCTGTTGAGTGCTGCAAGGACTGCCTGTTGAGTGCTGCAAAGACTGCCTGTTGAGTACTGCAAGGACTGCCTGTTGAGTGTTGCAAGGACTGCCTGTTGAGTGTTGCAAGGACTGCCTGTTGAGTGTTGCAAGGACTGCATGCTGAGTGCTGCAAGGACTGCCACACTGTGCCCTACTGTACAACACTGTGCCAAACTATACCACATTGTACCACACTCTGCCAAACTATACCACACTGTCCCACACTGTTCCTAACTATACCACACTGTACAATACTGTGCCAAACAATACCATAATGTGTCACATTGTGCCACACTGTTCCAAACTGTGCCATACGGTGGCACACTGTGCCTCACTGTGCCACACTGCCACACTGTTCCACATTGTGCCACACAGTTTGGCACAATGTTTGGTGTGTGGCACAGTGTGGCAGTGTGGAACAGTGTGGCAGTGTGGCACAGTGTCGTACAGTGTGACACAGTGTGGCACAGTATGGAACAGTGTTGCACAGTGTGGTATAGTTTGGTACGACACAGTGTGTGGTACAGTGTGTGGCACACTGTGCCACACACTGTACCACACTGTGCAATACTATGTCACACTGCACCACATTGTGCCACACTGTACCACATTGTACCACAATGTGCCACACTTTGTTACACTGTGCCACACTGTATCACACTGTTCCACATTGTGCCACACTTTGCTACACTGTGCCACACCGTGCCACACTGTGTCAAACTATACCGCACTGTACCACACTGTACAACACTGTGCCACACTGTGCCACACTGTTGCACACTCTACCACATTGTGCCACACTGTGCTACACTATGCCACACTCTACCACACGATACGGCACTGTGCCACACCATACCACACTGAGCCAGACTTTACCACACTGTACCACACTGTACCAAAATATATCACACTGTGCCAAACTCTACCATAGTGTACCATTCTGTACAAAACTGTGCAACACTGCCACACTGTTCCAAACTATAACACAATGTGCCACACTTTGCCACACTGTACCATACTTTACGACATTGTGCCACACTATGCCACACTATACCACAATCGACTACACTGTGCCACTCTGTACCACACTGTACCACACTGTGCTCCTCTGTACAACAATGTGCCACACTGTGCCACACTATACGACACTGCATCACACTGTGCCAAACTATGCCAACTGAACCACGCTTTACCACACTGTGCCACACATTGCCGCTTTGTACCACACTGTGCCACAGTGTGCAACACTGTGCCACACTGTACCAAACTGTGCTAGACTGTACCACACTGAACTACACTGCGCCACACTGTGCCACAGTCTGCCACACCATGCCACACTATACCACTCTGTGCCAAACTATACCACACTGTGCTACACTGTGTCTCACTGTTCCACACTGTACCACAGTATTCCACACTGTGCCAGATTGTACCTTACTGTACCACACTGTACCACACTGTGCCACACCATGCCACACTATGCAGCACTGTACAACACCGTGCCACATTATACCACACTATGCCACACTATGCCACACTATGTCACACTCGGCCACGTTGTGCAAAACAATACAACACTGTGCCACATTGTACTACATTGTGTCACACTGTGCCACACTGTGGCACACTGTCCAAAATTAGGATCGAGCATTGACTCTTGGATCCCGCCTTTCCAGCCATCGGTTGTTTACAGCAATGACTGTGTGTGTGTGTGTGTGTGCGTGTGTGTGTGTGTGCGTGTGTGTGTGTGTGTGTGTGTGTGTGTGTGTGTGTGTGTGTTGTGTGTGTGTGTGTGTGTGTGTGTGTGTGTGTGTGTCAATGACCTGACAGGTAATTGACTCCTTCATATTAATGTTTGCAGATGATGCAAAACTAATGCAAAGAGTTCAATCAGGGTTAGATTGTGAGACATTGCAACCGGATTTGGACACATGCCAGAAGTGATCTGAAAAATGGCTGCTAGAATTTAACCCAGCCAAATGCAAAGTTACGAGGACTGGAACAGGAGTGCAAAGACCAGTACAGTAGTCAGGAGAAAGGGAAAATAAAATCTTCAATTAGAAAAGGAGAAAGACCTGGCAGTGGACATAACCCCATATTTGATGCCAGTAACAACAGCTACATAAGTCATACATGCCAACATCTGTGTATCCTTCAGAAACTTGGACAATGGAGCTTTCCAGGCTCTGTATACAGCGAAGGTGAGACCCACTCTTGAATATGCATCGCTAGCAAGGAACCATACCCATAAAGGACGAGGAGAAACTAGAAAAGTTCCAAAGATATGCAACGAGATTCGTTCCTGAGCTGAAGGGAATGACCTATGAGGAAAGTCGGAGCGAACTGTACCATGCCACAATAGAAGAAAGAGAGATAAGGGAACATGATAACACATTATACGATTCTAAGGAAATTGACAAAGCACACAAAGCAGCAGTATTCAGAGCAAGGAACAACTTTGAACAATGCTGTTCGTAGCATTGTTCAAAATAGAACAAAATGTCAAAGATGGAAACTAGAGACCCAAATGAGTCACAGACACACCAGGAAGAACGTTTTCAGTGTCAGTTGTCAGTAACTGGAACACGATAGACGTAGAAGTAGTTGAAGTTAATTAGATTCAAGATTTATTATATATATATATATATATATATATATATATATATATATATATATATATATATATATATGATAAACGACGAGGAATTAGTCATTATATTAATTCAAGAACGTTCGGAAGGCGGGGCTAGGAGCCTAGCTCGACCCTGCAAGCAGATTTATGTGAGTACACACACACACACACACAGACACACACACACACACACACACACACACACACACACACACACACACACACACACACACACACACAGACACACAGACACACACACACACACATACACAGATACACACACACACACACACACACAGCAGCCCGTCCTCCAAAAATGGAGTGGTAAATGTAAGGAGACAAATAAGTGCAATAATGTACTATTCATAGCAGTTAGAAATTGTACTTATTTTCACTAAGTATTAAATCGTACTGTCAAATATATTGTGAATATTTGAGTTTACCTGAAAATCTGAATAGAAAACCACAACCTCACCTAACCGTCTTAGTTTTTGAAGATAATAATTTTATTGCTTCTTAATTACAATTAGTACTTAACCTATAGCTATATTGATATTACAGTTTTATAAAACAAATAAAACAAAACTAAAATATGTCAATAATTGTAAAAAAACTCAGGATATTTTAAAATTTTGTATAAAATCTATATTGTTTAATAAACCTGAAAAAGAAATTCCTGATATTTAAAACGTGTGTATTGCAACCTGAAGTTGAAAACTTCATCCTAAAATTCTGAGTGTCTTGACAGAAAACGAGGAGAATTAAATCGGGGGAGGGAGTTGGGTAAATGTAACAGCTCCATAAGTGCAATTATGCACTGTTTATGACAGTAAGAAAGTGTACTTATTACACTTAGTATTAAATCGTACTTTCAATTCGGAGGACGGGTTGCACACAGATACACACACACACACACACACACACACACACACACACACACACACACACACAAAGCTCCCACTAATGCGTATCGTAAATCAGAACAAAAACTTATTACAGATATGGCTGAGTGAGCCAATTACCCGTTTGCACTCTGCCACTCTCACAGTAAATCCGGTATAATCTCTCTGATTATGTCCGGTCCCGCGACCACCACGATGGAGCCACCGGTTATGGCCGCTCATCCACCTCGCCTCACACGTGTTCATGTACAACTGGCTTACAACTCTCAGTGTGCTAGTGTTGTGTTGTAGTGTTGTAGACTGTGTGCTAGTGTTGTGTTGTAGTGGTGTACGCTGTGTGCTAGTGCTGTGTTGTAGACTGTGTGCTAGTGTTGTGTTGTAGTGGTGTACGCTGTGTGCTAGTGCTGTGTTGTAGACTGTGTGCTAGTGTTGTGTTGTAGTGGTGTACGCTGTGTGCTAGTGCTGTGTTGTAGACTGTGTGCTAGTGTTGTGTTGTAGTGGTGTACGCTGTGTGCTAGTGCTGTGTTGTAGACTGTGTGCTAGTGTTGTGTTGTAGTGGTGTACGCTGTGTGCTAGTGCTGTGTTGTAGACTGTGTGCTAGTGTTGTGTTGTAGTGGTGTACGCTGTGTGCTAGTGCTGTGTTGTAGACTGTGTGCTAGTGTTGTGGTGTAGTGGTGTACGCTGTGTGCTAGTGCTGTGTTGTAGGCTGTGTGCTAGTGTAGTGTTGTAGTGTTGTAGGCTGTGTGCTAGTGTTGTGTTGTAGTGGTGTACGCTGTGTGCTAGTGTTGTGTTGTAGTGGTGTACGCTGTGTGCTAGTGCTGTGTTGTAGGCTGTGTGCTAGTGTAGTGTTGTAGTGTTGTAGGCTGTGTGCTAGTGTTGTGTTGTAGTGTTGTAGGCTGTGTGCTAGTGTTGTGTTGTAGGCTGTGTGCTAGTGCTGTATTGTAAGCTGTGTGCTAGTGTTGTGTTGTAGGCTGTGTGCTAGTGCTGTGTTGTAGTGTTGTAGGCTGTATGCTAGTGTTGTGTTGTAGTGTTGTAGGCTGTGTGCTAGTGCTGTGTTGTAGGCTGTGTGCTAGTGTTGTGTTGTACTGTTGTAGGCTGTGTGCTAGTGTAGTGTTGTAGTGTTGTAGGCTGTGTGCTAGTGTAGTGTTGTAGTGTTATAGGCTGTGTGCTAGTGTTGTGTTGTAGTGTTGTAGGCTGTGTGCTAGTGTTGTGTTGTAGGCTGTGTGCTAGTGCTGTGTTGTAGGCTGTGTGCTAGTGTTGTGTTGTACTGTTGTAGGCTGTGTGCTAGTGTTGTGTTGTACTGTTGTAGGCTGTGTGCTAGTGTAGTGTTGTAGTGTTGTAGGCTGTGTGCTAGTGTTGTGTTGTAGGCTGTGTGCTAGTGCTGTGTTGTAGGCTGTGTGCTAGTGTAGTGTTGTAGGCTGTGTGCTAGTGTTGTGTTGTAGGCTGTGTTCTAGTGTTGTGTTGTAGGCTGTGTGCTAGTGTTGTGTTGTAGGCTGTGTGCTAGTGTTGTGTTGTAGTGTTGTAGGCTGTGTGCTAGTGTTGTGTTGTAGGCTGTGTGCTAGTGTTGTGTTGTAGGCTGTGTGCTAGTGTAGTGTTGTAGTGTTGTAGGCTGTGTGCTAGTGTTGTGTTGTAGGCTGTGTGCTAGTGCTGTGTTGTAGGCTGTGTGCTAGTGCTGTGTTGTAGGCTGTGTGCTAGTGTGTGTTGTACTGTTGTAGGCTGTGTGCTGCTGTTGTGTTGTAGTGTTGTAGGCTGTGTGCTGGTGTTGTGTTGTAGTGTTGTAGGCTGTGTGCTAGTGTTGTGTTGTAGGCTGTGTGCTAGTGTTGTGTTGTAGGCTGTGTGCTAGTGTAGTGTTGTAGTGTTGTAGGCTGTGTGCTAGTGCTGTGTTGTAGGCTGTGTGCTAGTGTAGTGTTGTAGTGTTGTAGGCTGTGTGCTGGTGTTGTGTTGTAGGCTGTGTGCTAGTGTTGTGTTGTAGGCTGTGTGCTGGTGTTGTGTTGTAGTGTTGTAGGCTGTGTGCTGGTGTTGTGTTGTACTGTTGTAGGCTGTGTGCTGGTGTTGTGTTGTAGTGTTGTAGGCTGTGTGCTGGTGTTGTGTTGTAGTGTTGTAGGCTGTGTGCTAGTGCTGTGTTGTAGGCTGTGTGCTAGTGTTGTGTTGTAGGCTGTGTGCTGGTGTTGTGTTGTAGTGTTGTAGGCTGTGTGCTAGTGTTGTGTTGTACTGTTGTAGGCTGTGTGCTGGTGTTGTGTTGTAGTGTTGTAGGCTGTGTGCTAGTGTTGTGTTGTAGTGTTGTAGGCTGTGTGCTAGTGTTGTGTTGTAGGCTGTGTGCTAGTGTTGTGTTGTACTGTTGTAGGCTGTGTGCTAGTGTTGTGTTGTACTGTTGTAGGCTGTGTGCTAGTGTTGTGTTGTAGGCTGTGTGCTAGTGTTGTGTTGTAGGCTGTGTGCTAGTGTTGTGTTGTAGGCTGTGTGCTAGTGTTGTGTTGTAGGCTGTGTGCTAGTGTTGTGTTGTAGGCTGTGTGCTAGTGTTGTGTTGTACTGTTGTAGGCTGTGTGCTAGTGTTGTGTTGTAGGCTGTGTGCTAGTGTTGTGTTGTAGGCTGTGTGCTAGTGTTGTGTTGTAGGCTGTGTGCTAGTGTTGTGTTGTAGGCTGTGTGCTAGTGTTGTGTTGTAGGCTGTGTGCTAGTGTTGTGTGTAGGCTGTGTGCTAGTGTTGTGTTGTACTGTTGTAGGCTGTGTGCTAGTGTTGTGTTGTACTGTTGTAGGCTGTGTGCTAGTGTAGTGTTGTAGTGTTGTAGGCTGTGTGCTAGTGTTGTGTTGTAGGCTGTGTGCTAGTGTTGTGTTGTAGGCTGTGTGCTAGTGTTGTGTTGTACTGTTGTAGGCTGTGTGCTGGTGTTGTGTTGTAGTGTTGTAGGCTGTGTGCTAGTGTAGTGTTGTAGTGTTGTAGGCTGTGTGCTGGTGTTGTGTTGTAGTGTTGTAGGCTGTGTGCTAGTGTAGTGTTGTAGGCTGTGTGCTAGTGTTGTGTTGTAGTGTTGTAGGCTGTGTGCTAGTGTAGTGTTGTAGTGTTGTAGGCTGTGTGNTATCATCAAGTGTTCCAGTACTCATATAGTAATTACACAGTTCAGCATACCTTAGCCCAGGAGGACGAACGTCAGTCAATATGGGACATTCTACAATATAATGTTCAAGAGAGTGCATGTTTTCTCTGTCACAAAGTTGACACATAGTGTACTCGACATTTGGGTTTTGAGAAAGCTGCCAGATACGTCTATATCCCAGGCGTATTCTGGCCACTATAACATCACATTGCCGGGTTCTTGTTCTATTAGTCCCATATGTGAATGTCTCCTCACGATATCTATTATAACATTTAATGCTACAACTTTCAGGTCTTTGTGAATTTGCTAGATCGATGAGATCTTCATTAGATATTTGTTTAAGAATTCTCTTTGTCACTGCTAATGAAACACCCATATAGTTCTACCACTGGTTTTCTACAGGCTGTCTTTGCAAGCATATCAACAGTGTCATGCCTTGAGATGCCAACATGTGATGGTATCCATAGGAATTTAATTTCAAATCTGTTTTCTTTAGCAGCTGAAACATTCATTCGAATATCACTTACTATTTTCTGGGTGTCACTACTGTTGCATGGACTACCTGCTGAATGTTTCAAGGGCTGCCTTATGAGTGTTGCAAGGACTGCCTGCTGAGTGTTGCAAGGGCTGCCTGCTGAGTGTTGCAAGGGCTGCCTGCTGAGTGTTGCAAGGGCTGCCTGCTGAGTGTTGCAAGGGCTGCCTTATGAGTGTTGCAAGGACTGCCTGCTGAGTGTTGCAAGGGCTGCATGCTGAGTGCTGCAAGAGCTGGCTGCTGAGTTTTCCAAGGCCTGCCTGCTGAGTGCTGCAAACGTTGTCTGTTGAGTGTTCCAAAGGATGCCTGCTGAGTGTTGCAAGGACTATCTTTCACGTGTTGCAAGGACTGCCTGCCGTGTGTTGAAAGGACTGCCTCCTGAGTGTTGCAAGGGGTGACTGCTGAGTGTTGCAAGGGGTGCCTGCTGAGTGTTGCAAGGGCTGCCTGCTGAGTGCTGCAAGTGCTGCCAGCTGTGTGTTGCAAGGACAGCTAGCTGTGTGTTGAAAGGGCAGCCTGCTGAGTCTTGCAAGAGCTTCCTGCTGAGTGGTGCAAGAGCTACCTGCTGAGTGTTCCAAGGGCTGCCTGCTGAGTGTTGCAAGGACTGCCTGCGGTGTGTTGTAAGTGTTTTCTGCTGAATGTTGCAAGAGGTGCCTGCTGCGTGTTGCAAGGACTGCCTGCTGAGTCTTGCAAGAGCTGCCTGCTGAGTTTTCCATGGGCTGCCTGCTGAGTGTTCCAAGGGCTGCCTGCTGAGTGTTGCAAGGACTGCATGCTGAGTGTTGCAAGGACTGCCTGCTGAGTGTTGCAAGGACTGCCTGCTGAGTGCTGCAAGGACTGCCTGCTGAGTGCTGCAAGGACTGCCTGCTGAGTGTTCCAAAGGCTGCCTGCTGAGTGTTGCAAGGACTGCCTGCTGAGTGTTGCAAGGACTGCCTGCTGAGTGTTGCAAGGGGTGCCTGCTGAGTGTTGCAAGGATTGCCTGCTGAGTGCTGCAAGGACTGCATGCTGAGTGTTTCAAGGACTGCCTGCTGAGTGCTGCAAGGGGTGCCTGCTGAGTGTTGAATGGACTGCCTGCTGAGTGTTGCAAGGACTGCATGCTGAGTGTTGCAAGGACTGCCTGTTGAGTGCTGCAAGGGCTGTCTGCTGAGTACTGCAAGGACTGCCTGTTGAGTGCTGCAAGGGCTGTCTGCTGAGTACTGCAAGGACTGCCTGTTGAGTACTGCAAGGGCTGTCTGCTGAGTACTGCAAGGACTGCCTGTTGAGTGTTGCAAGGATTGCCTGCTGAGTGCTGCAAGGACTGCATGCTGAGTGTTGCAAGGACTGTCTGCTGAGTGCTGCAAGGACTGCATGCTGAGTGCTGCAAGGGCTGTCTGCTGAGTACTGCAAGGACTGCCTGTTGAGTACTGCAAGGACTGTCTGCTGAGTGTTGCAAGGACTGTCTGTTGAGTGTTGCAAGGACTGCATGCTGAGTGCTGCAAGGGCTGTCTGCTGAGTGCTGCAAGGACTGCCTGCTGAGTGCTGCAAGGGTTGTCTGCTGAGTGCTGCAAGGACTGTCTGCTGAGTGCTGCAAGGACTGCCTGCTGAGTGCTGCAAGGACTGTCTGCTGAGTGTTGCAAGGGCTGCCTGCTGAGTGTTGCAAGAGCTGCCTGCTGAGTGTTGTAAGGGCTGCCTGCTGAGTGTTGCAAGAGCTGCCTGCTGAGTGTTGCAAGAGCTGCCTGCTGAGTGTTGCAAGGACTTTTATATTATTATTATTTTCTACCACAGTCGTGGCCAGACATTTACAATGCTAACCATCATATATACATTTTCTTCTGTCCTCCATGGACAGGGTTAGAGATGTGGTAAACATATAGTTCAAGGGTTTATTGAATAATCAACCACAGAAGGTGATTCAGTGCCATTAAAATGCTAAGCTAACCTACATACGTAAGTACATAGATACACAGATTTACGTATGCCCTACATAAAGTGTTCGATGTGTCTTTTACATAGTGTCATTAATGTGCATTTACAAAGGTGAAATGTAATTCTGATCAGCTTCCATATATACTCTATACACATACATATACATTCACACACACACATATACGTACATAAACATATATACATACATATATACACAGAAATGCATTCACATACATTTGTCTCTTTTACTCTGACAGGGTGAGATAGCTGATAGAGAAACTAGTGTACAATTAAGCACTTGATCACTGAAGGTGATTAAAATGCTTTTACAAGCTCAGGTTATATAGTTACATCACATACATACATTGTATAATTGATACATTACATGGTTAATCTTGAGTACAAGTCCAATATATCATCAAGTGTTCCAGTACTCATATAGTAATTACACAGTTCAGCATACCTTAGCCCAGGAGGACGAA
>WNGS01166967.1:16402-29085 GCA_020271785.1 Procambarus virginalis | reverse complement strand
AGTCCAAAAGTAATGCGACTTTGCCTACTGCCAAAATTACCACCCAGAATAAGAGGGCCAAGGTCCATACACCGAGGGTTTGTTTAAACTAAGGATCCAGAGAACATAGTCACTAAAAACGTTGGCAGATGAACTACAATTAAAGGCCTGTAGCCCAGACGACAATCAACATTCAGGGTTTATAAATGATCACAGGACCTCAAGTCTAGCAGGTGGTACAACTACATTTGACAGTACGTCTGGTCAAGGTACGCATTGTGCAACCAGTAGACCTACAAGTTCAAGGTCTGAGAGCAACAGCCTAAATTCCTGAGAAATAGAAGAATAAAACTGGCAGATAAATATTATAGTCTTGATCACCTCACCAACTTCGATACTCCTAGTAGGGACAAGACTACTACCATCGATTTCCATTGGTAGCCCTTCTACAATATTCAGCGGCAGTCAGACCATGCAAACTTCTGCAGGAGGCAAATTACTCATCAGGCCTAGTTATTAAGCCTGAGGAGACCTAATGCCTGCAGAGTAAATCAACACCGGATAGAATTCTAAATTTAGTCAGACTGATTATATTTCTCCAGTAGCATTATACTAAGGAGATTACAGAAGCTGGACTTAATAGCACAGAGGTTGATGTTATTATCATCATTTAAAGCTGAAGGTGAGTTCATGAGGCCTTCAGTGGGAATCAGTGAACAGTAGCCTAAACAGCTACAAGTCACAGCGACCAACTGTCACTGAAACCCACTGCAGTTCTCACAACCATACTTAGCTTTATGTCGTGGAACGATTACATCCTCTGAAATTAACTAATTAATACCCCAATAACTCGTGACGACTTGATGATTGATATAGTTATATCCTTAATCAAGATGGAATATCCATTTGGCCTCAGTGTGTTTATATCATCAGTGACACATGTTACACTGAACAAGTTTTCAAGTTATATCTAAGTGTCACTGATCTCACGTGCAGTCCCTGAATCATACTTGACGTAGTATCTTGATTCACGTATCTTAGCAGTCCTTCTGGGTTAATACCGTGTATTTTAGGCTATAATTTTAGCCTTGTCATAGATGTTAACCCGGGAAATGACATCTCATTAGACTTCTACCCCTGCACTGCAGTACGGAGACATTCATCCAGTATACGAACAGATCGCATATATCGGTGGTGATATACATACTACCCTAACATCATATTATTATTAAATAATTCGAAGTGTAGGAGTATCGGTGTACGTGCTGTGTCTAGATAGACTTCGACCCATGAGCTAGCACCCGGAGAGAATTCATGTGGGAAAACCCGACACCATTTAATAATATATCATACAATAGGCAGATATAATTGCTGCTGTTGTTGTTACACAAGGTACCCATAGAAATGTAGCTTGTAGTGGAATTTCCAGTCAATAAGATAAACTGGGATATCATCTTGCCACATAGTAACTATAAATTCACCAGCTATTTCTGTTGGGAATTATTCTTAATATACATTAGTCTTTGTGACTTTGAATATCATAAAACAACATCTTCATTTGAGTTAACTTAATTTTTCAGTATACAAAACTAGAAGTAAATGATGACCCCTTCATATCACTTACTGACATCTCAGAACAAAGTGAGTGCCAGTTAGTTGTCAGGAGACAAGATAGTGAGAGAGTCAGCCCGATTTTTGTTAGACCCAGAGCTCCAGTGTGGATCTGTGAGTTCAGGCCTCCTATAATTTCTCTTGGCACGGAACATGTTATGGAGATCAAAGTGTCTACCATCCATCACACGCTGTCAACAACCACAAAGGGAAGTGCCTTTCCGCAGATCTTAGTCTACAGTCAATTATCTGGCCAGTAATGTAGGTAGATATGATTAAATTCCGGTTAGCACATAAACGATCGACTCACCCGAGGTAATAAGCCTTGGTCACTTATCTATCTAATATACAGTGTTTTCTGTCTGATATATGCCTGAGCTCATATATTAGGATTCCGACTTGACAGACTAGGTCCTTTGACAGGAACACAGAAGAGGAAGCAAGGACATAAATCTTGGGACACTCAGTTACTGTGGTGATGGAAGCGAGCCTCACACGAGGATAATTGTGGTCTACATCCTAGTTAATATCTGGTGGACTAAGCAGCTGCTGTACAGTAAAGATAAGACACCTACTCAATTTTATACTAATATATGTAGGTTTAATACTGTAGTTTGATTGGGTGCATATATATATACATTTATTATAAACCCCCCCACCCTAATGTGGTTTAGGATCGAGTTTGTCGAGGAATTATTGCAGAAATAGCGAGTTCCTTAAGCATCTACCATTAATATCAAATATATAAATAAATGAATATAATCTCACAGGTCGGTCCTACAGCTCCTGACAGAAATCACAACGTTGTCAACAACTGCCTCGCCAGGTTAATCCTGATGAAATCAAACCATTCTTCTTTGTGCATGCCTATGTGCCCTGAAAAAGAAGAGGGAGGGATCAGACCCATTGCCGCTTCGGTAATACCCTACGCCGTCTAGTTGCAAGGGTCTGGTGTCGAGAAGTATCCGAATGGAACAGCCAGCCATGATAGCTGTAAACTCACAGCTGGGGTTTGGAGTCCCCCCAAGGCTGTGAACAGCGGCCATACTGCACGAGCCTACGTTAGTTCTCTTACTGAAGACCAGGCTGAGTATAAAATTAGAATTTTTAAAAATGCTTTCAACTCGGATCAAAAGGGAAGTAGTCCTCACTGCAGTCCAGGAACATTGCCCAAAGCATTCATTTGTGTCAGCAGGCTACAGCAAATACTCGAACCCTCCTGTTTGGCAAACACTTGAAGTCACCTCAGCAGAGGGATTCAACAGGGAGACCCACTTGACCCTTCCTTTTTTGCATAGACGGTTCGAGAAATTACAACCAGACTGTCCAGTTAGCTCAACATATAGTTCCTGGATGATGGCACTCTAGACAGGACAAAGGACTCCCTGCTAGAAGACCTGCAGCTGGGGTGAAGAACCGGGGGAAACACCATGAGGTCTCGTTCTTAACCCATCCAAGTGTGAAATTATTGTATCCGTGGGTAATTATTAGGCAGTGAAATTCAGATTTACAGAAGCCTCAGTCATTAAATCCACCGACAGCACACTATTTGGAGCACCTCTGGGCCACAATGCCATTGCTGCAGTCCTTGACGACAAGTTTAACGACCTAAAGAGGAAGGAAGCGAGAATAGGGGACTTGGACTCCCCATGATGCCCTCATACCTTCTCACAAAGTGCCTTACCTTGCCCAGGCTAAGATACTTCTTAAGGTGTGCACCCACTTTTGGCAACCCACTTCTAAATCAATATGATGAGCTCCTCAGTCAATATTCAGGAAGGCGCTCAACCTAGATTAGATGACCAGTCAGTGGCGACCAAGCAACACTACACAGTGAGAGTTGGGGGGATAGGCATATGCAAAGGCAATGAGAGGTAGCACTTCCTAGATTCTTATCCCTCATTACAGCAAGCCAAGTGAATTGGCTAGGGCAGATCCTACCAGAGCGTATGAGAGAGAACAGGGGGAACTCATGATCAAACGTCCATCAAGCAGCCAACAATGGGACCCATTGCACACCCTCAACCCCCTGACCACAAGTACCAAAAGACCACAAGCAGGCCCATGGGATAGCCCCATAATGGAAAAGAACTGTCACAGCAATTATTGACAACGCTGATGGTGAAACAAAAGCCCGCCTCCAGCCCGGAACAGCACCCCATGCCGGGCTTGATTTTTTATTTGCTGTGCCCATATGACAGCCCATGGGAACTCGCCTCCAATCATGACACTGGCACGCCATGGAGTTGCCCTTCACATTGCCTCCCCATCCTCCCGACACAGGTTGTGCCACTCTGCGGAACTGCGATGGACGACCATTATGATGCATCATGGTCTTGTATGTCGTAAATCACACGGTAAGATGTGCAAGACAGAAGAAGTCAACGAACATCATCAAGAGGAGCCTCGCCCACAGCCTGCTGCCCGAGCACAAAAGAGACACCCACACTTATAATCAGACCTAAGCAGACCCTCAGTGGCATATATGCAAACTGATAAACTCAGTTACATAAAACTCAGGTGTAGCAGTTTCTAGTTGCTATATATGCCTAGGAGGACCGTTGCGGCTTGTTCACGATTTTGTGTTCCTCACGGTGCCCCAAAAGGAATGAGCGTGATTGATAAATAGCATGCACCAAGATTATTACCAAACACGAGTGCCGGACGGTGGGATTGACATTAGGCCTCGTCCGACCATCCTCTTTGTCCTGTCATGTTGGTCGAGTGGATTAAAGGTGGATCCTGTAATCAGAAGTGCATGTGCTTCTGGCATAGGTATGCAGTTCGAGTCACTTCTGGCAGTGTGAGTTTTCAGTGGCATATATGCCTGGAGAACCGTTCAGGCTTGTTCGCATTGTGTTCCTCACGTGTGCCCCAAAGAGTAAAGTCATCGACTTGCTTCCATCCTGAGCTGTGGCTGAGTGCACGATCGACGTAAGCATTGATAACACTCCTCTTGTACCTGTCTGGGCAGTTACTATTGGCATTGAGGCACATTTCTATGCTTGTTTCCTTAGTGTAGACTGCAGTGTGGAAGCTTCCACTCCTTTCCGTGACTGTTACATCTAGAAAGGGCAGCTTCCCATTTTTCTCCATCTCGTAAGTGAAATTCAACACAGAATTCCACTCAAATGCCTCCTTTAGCTGCTGCAGACATCTGGCATCAGGTACCTGTGTAAAAAATGTCGTCAACATACCTGCAGTATATGTCGGGTCTCAAGTTCATGTCAACTAAGACCCTATGCTCGATGGTACCCTTGTAGAAGTTTCGCAAACACGACTACAATGGGAGAAACCCTATATATATATATATATATATATATATATATAGTTTATATATATGTAATATGATATATATATATATATTATATATATATATATATATATAATATATATTATATATATATATATATATATAGAGGGTTCTCCCATTGTAGTCGTGTTGCGAACTTCTACAAGGGTACCATCGAGCATAGGGTCTTAGTTGACATGAACTTGAGACCCGACATATACTGCAGGTATGTTGACGACATTTTTACACAGGTACCTGATGCCAGATGTCTGCAGCAGCTAAAGGAGGCATTTGAGTGGAATTCTGTGTTGAGTTTCACTTACGAGATGGAGAAAAATGGGAAGCTGCCCTTTCTAGATGTAACAGTCACGGGAAAGGAGTGGAAGCTTCCACACTGCAGTCTACACTAAGGAAACAAGCATAGAATGTGCCTCAATGCCAATAGTAACTGCCCAGACAGGTACAAGAGGAGTGATTATATGCTTACGTCGATCGTGCACTCAGCCACAGCTCAGGATGGAAGCAAGTCGATGACTTTACTCTTTGGGGCACACGTGAGGAACACAAATGCGAACAAGCCTGAACGGTCTTCAGGCACATATGCCACTGAAAACTCACACTCCAGAAGTGACTCGAACTCATACTGCCAGAAGCAATGCATCTGATTTACAGGATCCCTTAACCACTCGACCAACATGACAGGACAAAAGAGGATGGTAGGCGAGGCTAATTGTCCATCCCCCCGCCGGCACTCTGTTGGTAATAATCTTGGGCATGCTATTTTATCAAATCACCTCATTCTTTGGGGCACACGTGAGGAACACAAACGTGAACAAGCCTGAACGGTCTCCAGGCATATATGCAACTGAAAACTCACACCTGAGTTTTTATGTAACTGAGTTTTCAGTTGCATATATGCCACTGAGGGTCGTTAGGTCTGAATAAGTGTGGGTCTCTTTGTGCCGGGCAGCAGGGTGTGGCGAGGCTCCTCTTGATGATGTCGTTGACTTCTGCATGTCTTGCAATCTTACCCTGTGATTTACGACATACCAGACCATGATGATCATAATGGTCTGCCATCGCAGTTCCGCAGATGCACCAATGTTCGGTGAGGATGGGGGAGGCAATGTGAAGGGCAACTCCAATGCGGCCAGTGTCATGATTGAGGCGAGTTCCCAGGGCTGCATTGGGCACAGCAAATAAAAAATCCCCGGCATGGGGTGCTGTTACCGCTAGGAGGCGGGCTTTGTTTTCACCATCAGCGTTGTCAATAATTGCTGTGACAGTCTTTTCCATTATGGGGCCTATCCCATTGGGCCTGCTTGTGGTCTTTTGGGACTTGTGGTCAGGGTTGAGGGTGTGCAATGGCGTCCCATTATTTGGCTGCTTTGATGAACGTTTGATCATGAGTTCCCGCTGTCTCTCTCATACGCTCTGATAGGATCTGCCCTACCAATTCATTGGCTGCTGTACATGAGGATAAGAATTCTGGAAGTGCTCCCTCAATTGCCTTTCGTATGCCTATCCCCCCAACTCTCACTGGTAGTGTTGCTTGGTCCCACTGACTGTCATCTAAATCTAGGTTGAGCGCCTTCCTGAATATTGTCCTGAGGAGCTCATCATATTGATTTAGAAGTGGGTTGCCAAAAGTGGGTGCACACCTTAAGAAGTATCTTAGCCTGGGCAAGGTAAGGCACTTTGTGAGAAGGTAGAGGGCATCATGGGAGTCCAAGTCCCCTATTCTCGCTTCCATCCTCTTTAGGTCGTTAAACTTTTCGTCAAGGACTGCAGCAATGGCATTGTGGCCCAGAGGTGCTCCAAGTAGTGTGCTGTCGGTGGATTTAATGACTGAGGCTTCTGGTAAATCTGATTTCACTGCTCTAATAATTACCCCACTGGATGCAATAATTTCACACTGGAGGGGTTAAGAAACGAGACCCATGGTTTTCCCCCGTGTCTTCACCAGCTGCAGGTCTTCCAGCAGGGAGTCTTGTGTGCCTGTCAGAGTGCCATCATCCAGGAACTATATGTTGAGCTAACTGGACAGGTTGAATGTAATTTCTCGAACCGTTATGCAAAAGAGGAAGGGTGCAAGTGGGTCTCCCTGTTGAATTCCCTATGCTGAGGTGACTTCATGTTTGCCAAACAGGAGGGTTCAGTCTTGCTGTAGCCTGCTGACACAAACGGGAGAATGCGTGGGCAATGGTTCCTGGACTGCAGTGAGGACTGCTTCCCTTTTGACCGAGTTGAAAGCATTTTAAAATCTAATTTTACTACTGCCTGGTCTTCAGTAAGAGAACTAACGTAGGCTCGTGCAGTATGGGCCGCTGCTTCACAGCTTTGGGGGACTCCAAACCCCAGCTGGCTGAGTTACAGCATGGTGGCTGCTTCCATTCGGATACTTCTGACACCAGCCCTTGCAATAGACGGCGTAGGGTTATACCGACGGCAATGGTCTGATCCCTCCCTCTTCTTTTTCAGGGCACATAGGGATGCACCAAAGAAGAATGGTTTGATTCATCTCAGGATTAACCTGGCGAGGCAGTTGTTGACAAACGTTGTGATTTCTGTCAGGAGCTGTAGGAACCGACCTGTGAGATTTATATTTATTTTAATTTATATATTCGATAGTAAATGGTATGATGTTAAGTGAACTGTATTTCTGCAATAATTCTCACAAATCGATTCTAACACATTAGGGTGGGGGGGGTTTAGAATAAATTTATATATATATGCAGCCAATCAAACTACAGTATTAAACTACATATATTAGTATAAAATTGGAGGTGTCTTATCTTACTGTACAGCAGGCTTAGTCCACCAGATATAACTAGGATGTAGATGCCAAATTATCCTCGTGTGAGGCTAGCTTCCATCACCCATAGTAACTGATGTACCAAGATTTATTCTTGCTTCCTCTTTCTTGTTCCTGTCAAAGGACACTAGCTGTCAAGTCGGAATCCTAATATATGACAGCTATATCAGAGAAAACACTGTATATTAGATAAGATAAGGACCAAGGCTTAATTACCTGGGTTGAGTCGATCGTTTATGTTCTAACCGGAATTAATCATATCTACCTAACATTACTGGCCAATAATGACTTAGATAAGATTTCGGAAAGGCACTTCCCTTGTGGTTGTTGACAGCGTGTTGATGATGGTAGAACACTTTGATCTCCATAACATTTCGTCCAAGAGAAATTATAGGAGCTGAACTCACTCCAACGACTCTGGTCTAACAAAAATGGCTGACCTCTTCACATCATTGCTCTGACGCTACTGGCCCACTTTGTCTAGATGTCAGTAAGTGATAGAAGGGTCACATTTACTCTATTTTGATACTGAAAATTAAGTTAACTCAAATGAGATGTTTTTATGATATTAAAAGTCCAAAGACTAATGTATTTAAGAATAATTCCCAACAGAATAGCTGGTGAATTTATAGTACTATGTGGCAATGATATCCCGTTTTCTAATTGACGGAAAATTCCACTACAAGCTACATTTTCTATGGGTAACTTGTGTATACAACACAGCAGCAATATTATCTGCCTATTGTATGATATATTATTAAATGGTGTCGGGTTTTCCCACATAATTCTCCCGGGGCTGCTCATGGGTCGAAGTCCTATCTAGAACAGACGTACACCGATACTCCTCCTTCGAATTATTAAAATAATATGATGTTAGTAGTTAGTAATCACACATATATGCGTCTGTTCGTACTGGATGAATGTTCCGTACTCGAGTTGCAGGGGTTAGAAGTCTAATGAGATTTCATTTCCCGGTTAACTCTTGAAAGGCTAAAATTATAGCCTAATACACGTTATTTAACCCAGAGGACTGAACGTGATCAAGTACTACAGTCAAGTATGATTCAGGGACTGCAGTGAGATCAGTGACATTAGATATAACTTGAAACTTGTTCAGGTAACTGGTCACTGATATATAAACACTGAGGCAAATGGAATTCATCTTGATTAAATAATAAATATATCAAAATCAGTCGCCAGATTTATTGGGGTTTAATTTAGTTAATTCAGAGGATTGAATAGTCCATCATTAAAGCTAAGTATGGTTGTGAGACTGCAGTGGGTTCAGTGACATTGGTCGCTGTGACTTGTAGCTGTTTAGGCTACTGTTCACTGATTTGCCACTGAAGCCTCATGAACTCATCTTCAGCTTTAAATGATGATATTAACATCAACCTCTGTTGCTATAGTCAGCTGTAATCTCCTTAGTATAATGCTACTGGAGAAATATAATCAGCTGACAAATTTAGAATTCTATTGGTGTTGTTTATCTGCAGGCATAGGTCTCCTCAGGCTTAATACTAGGCCTGAGAGTAATTTGCCTCCTGCAGAATTTAGCATGGTTATGCCCTGATATTTAGTAGGGCTACCAATGAATCGATGGTAGTAGTCTGTCCCTACTAGGAGATCGAAGTTGGTGAGGTGATCAACTAAATATTATCTGCCAATTTTATTCTTCTATTTCTCAGGAATTTGGCTGTTGCTCTCAGACCTTGAACTTGTAGGTCTACTTGACAGACGTACCTGCCTAAACGTACTGATGGTTGTACCACCTGGTAGACTTGAGGTCCTGTATCAATTAGAAACCCTGAGATGTTGATTGTCGTCTGGGCTACAGGCCTTAATTGTAGTTCATCTGCCAACTTTTTAGTGACATATGTTCTCTGGGATCCTTAGTTAAACAACCCACGGGTATGGACCTTGGCCCTCTTATTCTGGATGGTAATTTTGGCAGTAGGCAAAGTCGCATTACTTTTGGACTCTGCCGTTTGGACACTGATTTTCTCTCGCATCTTGCAAAACTGTACTGTGGTGGGAATGCTATCTTCCACCTTGGATCTTGAATACGTTTATTTCGTATGTTTGCACAGTGCTGCATGGTGCCTGTGGTGTTGTGTGTTGCTGAGGAAATCTTGGTTGTAGGGTTGATATAAAGCCATTGCTTGGTTACTGACTTTAATACTTAAACTGATACATGACTAGCAACTTCTAAGCTTGGCGGGCATCCTGTACGCTTTCTTGTTTACCTCCTGCTTGCGTCTGAGCCACAGCACATACAAACGGATGGTGCCGTTTTCTATGAACATGACATTCCTCCTTTTCTTGAAAAAAATGAATACAGGATGTCTGCCATGCTTGTAGCACAAAGCAAAGTTATTGACACAAAGTAAGTTAATAACATATCAAGAGATATTGCTTACATTTAACATTAATTAAGCACACAAAGAATTTAAACAACTTAATCTTTACCACACAGAATTCAATGTTAAAAATACAAATGCAATGTTAAACAAAAATGAAAGAACCTGTACCACAAAGTTACAAAATATTAAATGAGAGATCTGCATTATTCAAACAATACTAAATTTAATTTAGCATAATAAATAAATACTTTGCATTACATTGGAACACAATTAATCATCAAATCGTGTAGAGCGTTTAACATGACGTTTAGGACGAGAGTCCTTAAATACAAGAACATCCCTTGATGAATAGTTTACCGAGTTATAGCTCATTATTTCTTTTTCCTTTGTACGACTTTTCACTTCATCATTTTCTACACTAGTTGGAATCACTTTGAAATAAGCCATATTACGTGTTATACTATGATCTCTATTACTCGCTGTTACCATAGTTCCTTTTACACTAATCACTTTATATGGTTTTGTATCATACGGCATATCTAGCTTTCCCTCTTTTTTCTTTTTAACGAGAACAGTATCTCCAACCTTTATGAATTGTTCCTTTGCACGTTGATCATGAGCAATATTCATTTTGCCCTTGGCTAGTGCATCCTTCTGAGCGAGACATTCATCCGTTACCTTGGGTGGCATGACAGGTAGTAGTAACTCCAAATAAGAGTTCGCCAGGCGACTTGCCCAGTGTTCCATGCGGTGTTGCACGGTAGTTCCTGAGAATAGCATACATAGCTTGTTTCCAGGATCGTCCTTCGTCATGATCACAGCATACCGCTTTCATGAGAGGTTGCATGAATCTCTCGACTTCTCCATTTGCTTGAGGATGTAGTGGCATCACACGGCGGTGTTTGAATCCAATATGATCTGCAAAATTGACGAAGTCTTGTCCATTGAATGGCGGTCCATTGTCCGTCTTAACAACTTCAAGAATGCCAAAGTTTGAAAAGATCTTGTCGAGCTTTGGCATGACAGCCTTTGCAGATGTGGAAGTGATGATTTCTACTTTTGGATAACGTGAGTGATCATCAATGACTACCATCAAGTACTCTCCAGTTGGTAGCGGTCCGCAGAAGTCCATCGATACTTCCGTCCATGGTGCAGCAGGTAGTGGTGAAGGTTGTAGAGGTGTTGGTCTTGAAGTATCCACTGCAGCTTGGCAAGGGACACAGGCATCATGCATGTCCTTTGCTTGACGATCAATGCCAGGAAACCATACCTTTTCTCGTAGCAGCTGTTTGGTCCTAACAAGACCTTGGTGTCCTTGATGTGCAAGCTTCAGAGCACGTTGCTGGAGAACAGCTGGAATAACGATACGAGTACCTCGCAGCACGGTGTCGCGTTGTTGCGTAACACTTAATTCTGTCTGGATGCGTTCAAGTGCTTTGAATGCATCTTGGTCAACTCCTGAGGGTGGGATGCGTGGAAACTTTTCTTAGTCAGTGCATCCACTGTTGCTTGCAGAGTTGGGTCCTCTAGGGTTGCAGTACGGATTTCATCAAGAGTGAGGGCCTTAGGGACTGCATCACAGGCTTCAGAGTGTACATATTCCTCGGCAACTTGCTGATGCTTGGTGATGGTGAAGCTGTTGGCAGGATGTCGACTGATGTAATCATCGGGATTGCCTGCACCCGGCTTGTATTTCACCGTAAAGTTATATGGTTGCAGACGAAGAGCCCATCTCTCAATGGGAGCTGGTGGTTTGGACTTTGGATTATTGAAGATGGTCTCCAACGGTTTGTGGTCAGTGTCTATCGTGGTGAAGGGTGCACCAAGCAGATACACATTAAAGTGTTCACAGCCCCATACAAGAGCAAGAGCTTCCTTCTCTGTCTGACTGTATCGTTGCTCAACATCTGTGAGAGAACGGCTGGCATAGGCAATTACTACTCTGGAATCTGGTTGACCAGGTTTGTGTTGGGCAAACACAGCACCTAAACCAACAGGACTAGCATCCACCGTTAACTCAGTGTCCATTGATGGATCAGAGTACGCATCAGTCGGTCGCATTTTCTACTAGTGCATCTTTCACAGCATCAAATGCATTTTGCTCGATATCGCTCCAGTACCATGATGCATTTTTCTTCAGGAGCTCACGTAGAGGCTTCGTAATGGTAGCAAAATCTGGAATGAAGCGAGAACAGTAGTTTGCCATTCCCAGAAAACTATGTACTTCAGTGGATGTTGAAGGAGGTGCAGCGTTCTTTATATCTGCAACTTTCTTAGGATCTGGAGATAGACCTTTGTCACTAAGTACATGTCCAAAGAATTCAATTTTATGTTGATTGAACTCACACTTTGCTCGGCTTAGTGTCAGATCCTTTTCTCGTAAGCGTTGCAATGTTGCACGAAGAGCTTTGTCGTGTTCAGCTTGGGTACGGCCATAAACAATGATGTCATCAGACATGTTGTCAGCATTAGGTATATCTTGCTATACCTGGCTGATGATATGATGGAATACTTCAGCAGTACTGTTAATACCAAAACTCAGGTGCTTGTACCTATACAGACCTCGATGTGTCATAAACGTTGTGATGAAGCGACTCTCGTCATCAAGTTCAAGCTGATAAGC
>WNGS01166965.1:19858-36342 GCA_020271785.1 Procambarus virginalis | reverse complement strand
GCCTTCCCCATTGTCTTACCTAGGCGTTCCACATTGTCTTACCCAGGCCTCCACCATTGTCTTACCCAGGCCTTCCCCATTGTCTTACCTAGGCATCCACCATTGTCTTACCCAGGCCTTCCCATTGTCTTACCTAGGCCTCCACATTGTCTTACCCAGGCCTTCCCCATTGTCTTACCTAGGCATCCACCATTGTCTTACCCAGGCCTTCCCCATTGTCTTACCTAGGCATCCACCATTGCCTTACCCAGGCCTTCCCCATTGTCTTACCTAGGCATCCACCATTGTCTTACCCAGGCCTCCCCATTGGCAGGAATAAAAAAATAATTATTTGTATTCTTTGTTTATATGTTAAGAACAAACCTGTATCTCCGACAGAGTGCGAGATGAAGAAGAAGTGCGCTAAGAAGGGAGGTTCCTGCAAGAGCCAGTGTGAGAGGAGGGAGACGGAGGTCAAGAAGGGCTGTAAAGGGCGAAAGTGCAAATGTTGTGTGGTGGGCGGTGGAGGTAAGTGCCAGTGTTATGAGGTGGGAGAAATTGCGAAATAAGTCTAAGATAGCACATCCAATATCATATATAACACTGAAAATCACACATTGGGAGAGGGGGAATGGGGTTAGATGCCGATATTTCTTAGCGTGACAGTGGAGTCGACCCCAACTGGCCGGTGACACACTCTTGCCCCACATGTTTCACGTGTTAAAGTAGAGTGAGTGCAATCCCGAACCACTGGCCACCAACCTTGACAAGCAAATGAGCAGACAGACATTTTATGTAATAAATATTAATTAATTTGCCTAAGTGGTTTCTACGGAAAGTCTCATACCAGTAATATCTCCTGTCTATTATTTTTATCTAGCAAAGGCTATGTACAATGAGAGTGTCGATGGTACAGTGGTGTCACACTAGACTCGCTGGCTTAGGTTCGTATCTTGGCCGGAGAAGATTGACCAGGTGGTAATCCTTATCTGTATGCCTCTGTTCACCCAACAGTGATTGGGTACCTGGTTTTTAAACGATTGGCGGATCATATTCCAGAGAAAAGTAGTTTTTTTTTTTTTTTATTTTTACATACAAGCATGCTTATAAGTACAATAAAAAGAAACAGTTACATCATAAAACAGAACAAAATGACCAAGCACAAACGGGCAAACTAAGGAACAAAAGTACTAAACACAATAACGCCGGCCGGAAGGGCCGATCACAAAACAACAATAATTACAAACAGAATACATAATTAAGTTAAACACAGCGGAAGACAATACAGAAATAACACACCAAAACCTGAAATAACAGAACAAGGCTGCCAGCACCGCAAACACACACGAAGAGGCACCAACATAAAAACAAAATAGTAAATAATAAATAACAATAACAAGAAAACAATATAATTATACAATAAACAAAAGGAAAAGCTCAAAGGCAAAACTCGACAGAAAGCATAAACCCAGACTAGGTCATGCCAACAGCCTGAAGGGCACTCAACACCACACAAACAAGCGCACAAACAGCATCATAAAAACATAGAACCACAAAGCATAACATAAGAACATGACACCCACAACCAGACACACACAAACCAAACCCCGGACCGCACAGGAACCGGACACATACACACAAGCCACACAAATAAACCCACAACCACAAACCGAGAACGCAGGAACCGGGAAACAAACCCGCCCCACCCACTCACACACACCCACCCGACCCGCACCCCACACCCATGCACACTAATGGAAACAACCCACAACACACAAAGGAATCATGAGTGAGGAACACATTCCTCAGAGACAAGACCATACGTCTTCGCAGCCCAAGAATACCTTCGCTTGTAGGCCTCCCAAATCAAATATTCCCTGTCGGTAGGGGGACGATCCCCCTGCCGCCGCGGGCCCTTCATAAACTCGGGAACCACCAGATCAGGCGGAAACGGCCACTCCTTAAGCTCACTGACGCAAGTCGCATAACGAGGCTGGGGAGCGCAACCCACGTCCTTCGAGGTAGCAGACGACACCGATGAAGCGTACGAGGCTGACGACGAGGGTTGCCTAGACGGCCGCGTCGCCGTACGCACAGGAGCAGGGGACAATCGACGGATGGTAACTCCACCGAGACCGCAGGAGACACTGAAGAGACGGCCGGAGATGGAAGAGGCGTCGAAGCCGCAGCCGATGAAACGGGGACCGAGGAAGGGGTTACAGAACCCCCAGAGCGATCAGACTTTTTCAACAGCATCACCAGGCCACCCCGCTCACCACGACCCTCAGCAGGGGGAACCACCCCCCATGAAGAACCGGAGCCATCCAATGCAGGCGACGCACCCGAAACAGGAACCTCAGACACCATATCTGCAGTGGAGGCCGAAACACTGGCACTGGCATCCTTAGGCAAATGCACCTCCGCCATCACCGTAGTACGCAACGCAACCGGAGCCACCCCTCCGTCGCCGGCAGATGCACAAGCGTCGAAGTCGCCAACGTCTGTCCATGCTGAAGACGAACGCCGGGAACACTTAGGCTCGGGCCGCACATCATCCGACCCGGAGGCAGTCTCAGAGACACGCGCAACACAAGCCAGGCGAACCGATGCACGTCGCAGAACGGCAGCATCCTCAACCACATGGGGCACCAGGCCAGGCACAGGAGGAAGCGCCGGATCCACCCCATCACCCAGCACAGCCGGAACGGATGGCAAGGGTGCAGGGACAGGGTCAGATGCAGCAGAGGACAAACCGGAAGACGGGGGATTCGAGCAGAAGGCAGGCTGAAGAACCCCAGGGACACTAGTCGGAGCAGGACGATCACCAGGCGACGATACAACCTCTAGAGGAGAGGCGACAACAACAGGGGGCGCACCAGGCGACACAGGGGACACATCCGCGGCTGAAGAGACGTCCACATCCACCGAACCCTCCTCCACAGGAACCGTGGAAAATCCTCCTCACTGAAGAGGTTCACGGGTGCAACGGCAGACACAGTACAGTAAGCAGCCTGATGGCCCAATAGGCCACAACGATAACACGTCCGAGGCTGGCGGGCGTAAAACATCCGAACGTTGTAACCCATAAGACGCACAGAGGACGGAATATCCTCCCGGAGCCTCATGCCCAGGGTGCGAATGTTCGTCCTCACACCCTTAAGTGGGCTGGAAGATATCACATTCACCCACACACTAACCACTGCGCCAAAACGGCCGAAGTACCGCCGTAGCAGACCCTCCGGAAACTCCAATAGAGCCCCATGCACACTGATGTAGGTGAGGGCACCACTACAATCAGAGAGTGATACAGTGCCCGCACCATCCGGCAGGGGTAATGTCTGCCCCTCGTATCTACAGAGAAAGTCGCGATATGCCAGCTCCTCAGTGAACTTTACCATTGCTCGACGTGCCGTCACCAGCTCGACTCCATAAATGTCGATCACAGGAATATGCAGCAACTCACACACCAGCGCTATCCTGGGTACCCAGCCAGGCGGGAAAATTCGAAGCCCACAGACTGAGCCCGCAGTATAGGTGGGAGTGGGACCCCCATCGTGAACTCCACGTCAGCACAGGCGGGCAGAGAGACACACGCCCCCAAACGGCCAAAACCGGCAAACAACCACCAACTGCCGGAGCGAGCAGCGAACACGTCCACCCGCCTAGACAGCTAGTAGTCCACTCAAGACTGTGGTGTAGTGGTAAGACACTCGCCTGGCGTTCCACGAGCGCTATGTCATGGGTTCGTATCCTGGCCGGGGAGGATTTACTGGGCGCAATTCCTTAACTGTAGCCTCTGTTTAACGCAACAGTAAAATGTGTACTTGGTTGTAACAACGATTCTTCGCGGCGGGGATCGTATTCCAGGGACCTGCCCGAACGCTACGCGTACTAGTGGCTGTACAAGAATGTAACAACTCCTGTATATGTCTCAAAAAAAAAAAAAAAAAAAGAGAAAAGTAGTTGGTACGCCTTACCATGAGCTACGGAAAGGGAAAACTCTTAACCTGCAAATGGGAGTCACCAGTCATCTGTTCCTTTATACAACTGAGTAAACAACAATAAAAAGAAGTGTGTAACCCACTTCTCAGGGAGTATCCACAGAGAGATTACTTTAGTGGTGGACAATGTTCAGGACCACAATATACCTGCTGGGTGGTCAGTAAGCTATTGTGGTGGCCATAATAACCCTCCAGAGGTTCATAAGTCTTATGACCAACACCAAACATTTATTATTTGGGATATGACAATGGCATGGCAAAGAAAATTTTTGAAATATATTATATATATTATTAATATATATAATATATATATATATATATATATATATATATATATTATATATAATATATTATATATATATATATATATATATTTTGGTAGCAGTCTTTCCTGTAGACATATATTATTAAATATGACCGAAAAAGTAAGATTAATAATTCTAACACGAATTTTCTCGATTTTCCTTATGTTTCTTTTTACTGGTGACGGTAAATGAAAAATCAATTCTCCAAAATTCATTTTTATTTCTAGTCTGACGCGACACTTGAGCGCGTTTCGTAAACTTATTACATTTTCAAAGACTTTAGTTTATCAACACACAACTTATGCCTGAAACAACATTGGCTCTTATACCTGCATTTGGTGAGGTGATGTAATACAATAGTGGGGTGAAAAACAAACTTTCAACAAAACACAGAAACAGAATAATGGATATAGAAGTTGGGTACAAATAGAACTGCAGAAGGCCTATTGGCCCATATTTCTTGATGTTTCTATATTGGAGCGGAGTCTTGAAGTGGGTAGAATATAGTTGTGCGTTAATTGGCTGTTGATTGCTGGTGTTGACTTCTTGATGTGTAGTGCCTCGCAGATGTCAAGCCGCCTGCTGTCGCTGTATCTATCAATGATTTCTGTGTTGTTTGTTAAGATTTCTCTGGTGATGGTTTGGTTGTGGGAAGAGAATATATGTTCCTTAATGGAGCCCTGTTGCTTATGCATCGTTAAACGCCTGGAAAGAGATGTTGTTGTCTTGCCTATATACTGAGTTTTTTGAGGCTTACAGTCCCCAAGAGGGCATTTGAAGGCATAGACGACGTTTGTCTCTTTTAGAGCGTTCTGCTCCGTGTCTGGAGAGTTTCTCATGAGTAGGCTGGCCGTTTTTTTGGTTTTATAGTAAATCGTTAGTTGTATCTTCTGATTTTTGTCTGTAGGGATAACATTTCTATTAACAATATCTTTCAGGACCCTTTCCTCCGTTTTATGAGCTGTGGAGAAGAAGTTCCTGTAAAATAGTCTAATAGGGGGTATAGGTGTTGTATTAGTTGTCTCTTCAGAGGTTGCATGGCGTTTCACTTTCCTTCTTATGATGTCTTCAATGAAACCATTGGAGAAGCCGTTGTTGACTAGGACCTGCCCTACTTTCTTCGTCGACTTGCTTCCATTCTGAGCTGTGGCTGAGAGCACGGTCGACATAAGCGTTAACAACACTCCTCTTGTACCTGTCTGGGCAGTCACTGTTGGCATTTAGGCACATTCCTATGTTTGTTTCCTTAGTGTAGACTGCAGTGTGGAAACCTCCGCTCCTTTCCATGACTGTTACATCTAGAAAGGGTAGCTTCCCATCCTTCTCCATCTCGTAAGTGAAACGCAACACAGAATTCTGCTCAAACGCCTCTTTCAGCTCCTGCAGATGTCTGACATCAGGTACCTGTGTAAAAATGTCGTCAACATACCTGCAGTATATGGCCGGTTTCAAGTTCAAGTCGACTAAGACTTTTTTCTCGATAGTACCCATGTAGAAGTTCGCAAACAGGACACCTAGGGGAGAACCCATGGCGACCCCATCTACTTGCTTATACATGTGCCCATCCGGGCTCAAGAAGGGTGCCTCCTTAGTACAAGCTTGGAGTAGTTTCCTCAGGATATTTTCTGGTATGTCAAGAGGAGTACAGGCCGGATCACGATACACTCGGTCCATATCATCCCGATTGTTTCATCCACAGGTACGTTGGTAAACAGTGATTCTACGTCCAACGAGGCTCTTATCCCTGTGGCCCGTGTTCCCCGCAGTAAGTCAACAAATTCCTTCGGGGACTTCAGGCTGAAGGCGCAAGGGACATAAGGAGTCAGTAAGCCGTTGAGTCGTTTCGCCAGTCTGTACGTGGGTGTGGGTATCTGGCTGATGATTGGCCGAAGTGGGTTTCCAGGCTTATGTGTCTTGACATTTCCATACGCATATCCAGGTTTATATTCCCCAATAATCTTTGGCAGGTGGAGTCCGGATTTCTTGGCATTCACAGTTTCAATCAATTTGTTGACCTTTGCTTTCAATTCGGCTGTAGTGTCCTTCGTTACCCTTTGGAATTTAGTTTGGTCAGAGAGTATGAGGTTCATTTTCGCCAGATATTCGTCTTTCTTAAGGATGACGTATATTGGCGACTTGTCGCCTCTCCTGACAACTATCTCCTTGTTCTCACGAAGGCTCTTAGCTGCCGCTTTGAGCTCGGGGGTCAGTATGGTGCTTCTGTAGTTGCCTCGATTCTTTCCTCCTTCTGCAATAAGTTCTGCTTGTAAGGTGTCTTTGGTGGTGACCTTCTTTTGTGCTTCGAGGTCAAATATGTCGTCCAACAGGATCTCCAACTCCACTTTCCGGGCCAACGCACTTGGTCTGGACATACGTGACAGTTTATACCCAGATTTAGGAGAGTGACTTGGTCCTCAGTGAGGTTGATTCCTGCAAGGTTCAGGAAGCCGTCTCTTGGTCGTGGAATTGCCATAGGTCCTCCATAAATGTTGTTAGTTTCTTGATTATCCTTGTTTCCGTGCTGAGGTGATGTCGGTCTGTGAGGATGTCGAGGTGTTGTTCGATGCGGGTACGGAGACTTTCGTCGATGTTGCTGTTTCCCATTCGTTTGTAGCATGAAGTAGTTGCGTTTTGTTGTCTTTGATTTCATTTTCTGCCTTGTATACCTGATTACGAATCAGATCTTGGCGATATTTTATCGTGAAGGCTTGATTCCTTGCTGCTGGGTCGTGCGTTTTAATATTGGTATATTTTGGTAGCAGTCTTTCCTGTAGACATATATTATTAAATATGACCGAAAAAGTAAGATTAATAATTCTAACACGAATTTTCTCGATTTTTCCTTATGTTTCTTTTTACTGGTGACGGTAAATGAAAAATCAATTCTCCAAAATTCATTTTTATTTCTAGTCTGACGCGACACTTGAGCGCGTTTCCNGACCTTCTTTTGTGTCTCGAGGTCGAATATGTCGTCCACAGGATCTCCAACTCCACTTCCGGGCCAACGCACTTGGTCTCGTGACAGTATAACCAGATTTAGGAGAGTGACTTGGTCCTCAGTGAGGTTGATTCCTGCAAGGTTCAGGAAGCCGTCTCTTGGTCGTGGAATTGCCATAGGTCCTCCATATAATGTTGTGAGTTTCTTGATTATCCTTGTTTCCGTGCTGAGGTGATGTCGGTCTGTGAGGATGTCGAGGTGTTGTTCGATGCGGGTACGGAGACTTTCGTCGATGTTGCTGTTTCTCCATTCGTTTGTAGCATGAAGTAGTTGCGTTTTGTGTCTTTGATTCATTTTCTACCTAGTACTGCGGGGAACACGGGCAACAGGGATAAGAGCCTCGTTGGACGTAGAATCACTGTTTACCAACGTACCTGTGGATTAAACAATCGGGATGATAATGGACCGAGTGTATCGTGATCCGGCCTGTACTCCTCTTGACATACCAGAAAATATCCTGAGGAAACTACTCCAAGCTTGTACTAAGGAGGCACCCTTCTTGACCCGGATGGGCACATGTATAAGCAAGTAGATGGGGTCGCCATGGGTTCTCCCCTAGGTGTCCTGTTTGCGAACTTCTGCATGGGTACTATCGAGAAAAAAGTCTTAGTCGATTTGAACTTGAAACCGGCCATATACTGCAGGTATGTTGACGACATTTTTACACAGGTACCTGATGTCAGACATCTGCAGGAGCTGAAAGAGGCGTTTGAGCAGAATTCGGTGTTGCGTTTCACTTACGAGATGGAGGAGGATGGGAAGCTACCCTTTCTAGATGTAACAGTCATGGAAAGGAGCGGAGGTTTCCACACTGCAGTCTACACTAAGGAAACAAACATAGGAATGTGCCTAAATGCCAACAGTGACTGCCCAGACAGGTACAAGAGGAGTGTTGTTAACGCTTATGTCGACCGTGCTCTCAGCCACAGCTCAGAATGGAAGCAAGTCGACGAAGAACTCTGTAGGGTAAGGCAGGTCCTAGTCAACAACGGCTTCTCCAATGGTTTCATTGAAGACATCATAAGAAGGAAAGTGAAACGCCATGCAACCTCTGAAGAGACAACTAATACAACACCTATACCCCCTATTAGACTATTTTACAGGAACTTCTTCTCCACAGCTCATAAAACGGAGGAAAGGGTCCTGAAAGATATTGTTAATAGAAATGTTATCCCTACAGACAAAAATCAGAAGATACAACTAACGATTTACTATAAAACCAAAAAAACGGCCAGCCTTCATGAGAAACTCTCCAGACACGAAGCAGAACGCTCTAAAAGAGATAAACGTCGTCTATGCCTTCAAATGCCCTCTTGGGGACTGTAAGCCTCAAAAAACTCAGTATATAGGCAAGACAACAACATCTCTTTCCAGGCGTTTAACGATGCATAAGCAACAGGGCTCCATTAAGGAACATATATTCTCTTCCCACAACCAAACCATCACCAGAGAAATCTTAACAAACAACTCAGAAATCATTGATAGATACAGCGACAGCAGGCGGCTTGACATCTGCAAGGCACTACACATCAAGAAGTCAACACCAGCAATCAACAGCCAATTAACGCACAACTATATTCTACCCACTTCAAGACTCCGCTCCAATATAGAAACATCAAGAAATATGGGCCAATAGGCCTTCTGCAGTTCTATTGGTACCCAACCTCTACTTCTACAAATCTATACCCCGTTTTCCATGTTCTGTGTTTCACCCCACTATTGTATTACATCACCTCACCCAAATGCAGGTATAAAAGCCAATGTTGTTTCATAAAGCATAAGTTGTGTAGATAAACTAAAGTCTTTGAAAATGTAATAAGTTTTACGAAACACGCTCAAGTGTCGCGTCAGACTAGAAATAAAAATGAATTTTGGAGAATTGATTTTTCATTTACCATCACCAGTAAAAAGAAACATAAGGAAAATAGAGAAAATTCGTGTTAGAATTATTAATCTTACTTTTTCGGTCATATTTAATAATATATGTCTACAGGAAAGACTGCTACCAAAATATACCAATATATATATATATATATATATATATATATATATATATATATATATATATATATATATATATATATATTATATATATATATATATATATATATATATATATATATATATATATATATATATATATATATATATATATATATATATATATATATATATATATATATATATATATATTATATATATATATATATATATATATATATTGTGACGGTGTTCCCACCCTTCTAATTCTCCCACGCCTGCTGTAAGAGTCATGTCCACTATTCCCGAGTGTTCTCTACATTGCAGGCATCAATTGAACATATGTGGGAGAGAACAGTATTCTCGACGAGCCGAGAAATTTGCGAAAATATAGTATTTTGGCCTGTGGGATAGGCCCTTTAGGGAGCCAATATGGCGCTGGCGAGTCTGTTCTCCCGCCAAAACTGTGTGACGTCAGTGGCGCCAGATTGGTCACCGTCAGCGACGTGGCACTGGGAGCCAATGAAAACCGACTTTGGAAAAAGTGACGTCACATAGGCATGGGGGTCCAGCCATGGTGGCGCCTTGGCGATATCAGTCTTTCACGACACGTCCGAGAGGCAGGACGCGCGATCGGTCGTCCTGTCAGAGTGACGGATTTACCGAACTCCGGTGGATGTAAGCGTCTCCAGTTGTTGGCGCGCACTCTGTGAGGTCTTCCTGCAACCCAGATGTGGCTCAGATTAGGAATTGACAGAATATTGAGCAACAAGTGCTCAGGGACAGGTGCATTGCAAGAAGTAGGCCGGGCATCGACGTGTGACGTCCTTGGCAGTTCACCAGTATAAGAGACAGCTTAGTGGCCGGGCCAATCCACCGTGAGTGAACCGGGTTGACTGCCTGGTCAACCAGGTTGAACGTGTGATCGACGATCCTGTCAAGTTTGACAGTAACCCCACCTTCGTGGAACCCTACGAGTCAACAGTTAGATGCAAGCACATCGAGAAGTCTTCCCAAATACCTAGTGATATGCCTAGACGACGAGGGAATTGACAGTGAAGTGAGCTTCAAGTGCTCTGAAGTCGGGTGCTGTGCGTGTGGAGCTTAAGCAGTATCGTCTGGGACGGCTGATAACTTCACAGTGACCTCATAGTGGTGAGAGGCAGTTCCTCTGGGAGTACAGTGACAAGGACTAACTGGGAAACGTGCGACGACCGCCGAGATGTAGGCTGGCTGCCGTAGTTGGGAGGAAAGTTGACGGCCAGGAGACCGACTTCAACCCTGCGACGTACTGTAGAGGAAGAAGCACGGACCTGCAGTGTACAGAAGCGGCGAGACGCGACATCCTAAGGCGTGGAAATGCTTCGGCAGACACAACTATCACAAGCAAGGAAAATAAGCCTAAGCCGGGAGATCGAAGAAATCGAACAAACGTTGAAGCGATCATATGAGTCTGAGGAAATGGAATTGGAACAGAGAGCTATACAAGAGATAAGGAAAAATCCGAAATATTTTTTCACATACGCTAAATCAAAATCCAAAACCTCGACCAGTATTGGACCGTTAATTACAAATGAAGGTACGTACACAGAGGACAACAAAGAGATTAGTGAAATTCTAAGAAGCCAGTATGAGGCTATGTTTAGCACACCAATTAACAACATGAAAGTTGATGACCCAGACAGCTTCTTTATGAATGACACTCAAGCTGCAGATAATATAACGGATATTACCACAAACTCGGAAGACTTTGAAAGAGAAATTGACAATATGCCCATGCACTCAGCCCCTGGGCCTGACTCATGGAATTCAATATTCATAAAGAAATGTAAAGTACCAGTAGCGAGAGCACTCAGCGTAATATGGAGAAAGAGCCTGGATACAGGGGAGATACCAGCAGCACTTAAATCTGCAGATATAGCTCCGTTGCACAAGGGGGGGAGTAAAGCCTTGGCAAAAAATTATAGGCCAGTTGCACTAACATCACACATAATAAAAGTGTTTGAAAGAGTGATTAAGAATCAAATTTCTAGTTTTATGGAAAACAATGAATTGCACAATCCAGGACAACATGGATTTAGAGCGGGAAGATCCTGTCTGTCACAGTTACTCAACCACTATGACAAAATCACAGAAGCCCTAGAAGAAAAGCAAAATGCAGATGTTGTATACACAGACTTTGCAAAGGCTTTCGACAAATGTGACCATGGGGTGATAGCTCACAAAATGAGGTCAATGGGAATAACTGGAAAAGTAGGACGCTGGATACTCAATTTCCTGTCGAACAGAACACAAAGAGTAACAGTCAATCAGATAAAATCGAGTCCAAGCGATGTTAAAAGCTCTGTACCTCAAGGTACAGTCCTTGCACCGCTACTGTTCCTTATTCTCATATCTGATATAGACAAAAATACACGTCACAGCTTCGTGTCATCCTTCGCAGATGACACAAAAATCAGCATGAAAATTACCTCTGCTGAAGACATTGAAAAACTACAAACAGATGTCAACAAAGTTTTCGATTGGGCAGCAGAAAATAATATGATGTTTAACAGTGATAAATTTCAGGTACTCAGGTACGGCAAAAATGAGGATCTGAAACATAATACAGGGTACAAAACACAATCAAATCTTCCCATAGTAGAAAAACAGCATGTCAAGGATTTGGGAATAATGATGTCCGACGATCTAACGTTTAGGGAGCATAACCAAGCAAATATCGCATCAGCCAGAAAAATGATCGGATGGATTACGAGAACTTTCAAATCCAGGGATCCCATCACAATGGTTGTACTCTTCAAGTCACTTGTGTTGTCCCGTCTCGAATACTGCTCAGTACTCACTTCCCCCTTCAGAGCAGGAGAGATTGCTGAAATAGAGGGAATACAGAGAACATATACGGCACGCATAGACGAGATAAAACACCTAAATTATTGGGATCGTCTCAAAGCTCTCCAAATGTACTCTCTAGAAAGGAGACGAGAGAGATACCAAATAATATACACGTGGAAAATACTGGAGGGCCAGGTCCCAAATCTACACAGTAAAATAACAACGTACTGGAGTGAACGATATGGAAGAAAATGCAAGATTGAACCAGTGAAGAGCAGAGGTGCCATAGGCACAATCAGAGAACACTGTATAAACATCAGAGGTCCGCGGTTGTTCAACGTCCTCCCAGCGACTATAAGAAATATTGCCGGAACAACCGTTGACATCTTCAAGAGAAAACTGGACTGTTTCCTAAGAGAAGTCCCGGATCAGCCGGGCTGTGGTGGGTATGTGGCTCTGCGGGCCGCTCCAAGCAACAGCCTGGTGGATCAAACTCTCACAAGTCGAGCCTGGCCTCGGGCCGGGCTTGGGGAGTAGAAGAACTCCCAGAACCCCATCAACCAGGTATCAACCAGGTGGGCTTGTGTTTCTGGATGGTGAACGAGGCGAGAGCCTGGACCAGGAGCTACAACCCAACTGTCATCCTAGGATAGGTGAAGTAGGTGTTTACAGTTACCCTCCCATTTCCCCTTTAGTTAGCTATATATTTTCTTGTCAGAATATTTTATATGTCGTGAGCAAGTCTCACCTGAGTCTGAAGTCACAGAGAGCACAGTGTGTGGTGAGGCTACCCAGAGCGCTCACAGTATCAGTTTACATATATATCTATGTGTGGGTGTGTGCAAGCACCAGGATTCATCAAAGAATTTACTGTGACTATTATTAATTTCCTGTGATTATTATTATTATATATATTGGTAGTAAACCAGATATTGGTGTTAGGCTATGAGCCTAGAATCTATTGATATAAATGCCTGTGTGTTGATCTCTATGATCTATTGATATAAATGCCTGTGTGTTGATCTCCATGATTTATTGATATAAATGCCTGTGTATTGATCTTCATGATTTATATATATATATATGCCTGTAATTTGATTACTGATTTATATATGACATGCCTGTGTACTGAATAATATCATATACGTGAAGTGATTGCCAGTGATATCTCTTTGAGAGAAAGTATAGATATAAAGAAAAGTTCAGTGATCAAGCGAGTGCATTCACAGTAAATATTATTAAGAATAGAGTAATCTTTTAGTACGGTGAAAAGTCACTGTGAGTGCATTGTGAATAAGATATTGATCGTGAGGCCAGTGAAATCATAAGTATGCCATGTGAATGTTGAATACAGTGTTTTGCGAAAAAGATAAATAAACGGGGATCGTGATAGAATTAGAAAACAAGTACTAATCTTTTCTCACGGTCGCGAGGGTCCCGGTCAGCTGACATCTGACAGGTGACGCGTGGCGCTGCCGGTGTTACCATATCAGTGCGCTCCAGATTATTCTGCTATGAACTGAGCAGTTGTCATATATTATTCCTGATACATTGATGCATATATATTTCTCGTTGTCTTTTAAGTAAAATACCAAAACTCTTTGGTGTTTGATATCATCCCCTCCATTTATCTTGTGACCGTGCAATGAAGTAAAACAGAGTGACCTGCCTGATACCATATTATTTGAAATTGCTCTTACCACAATTACCACAATTACACCTCACCACTGCAGTGTTACTGGACACCTAAAAACACCAGTTGGCGACCTTAAAGGCTGTGTAAGAGTTCTGTGTCGGGGCGGGCCACAGATGGAGGGAACGATCTGTGCCCCCACTCATCTTGCAATTTAAGGCTGGTTGTGAGATCGACTGGGGTACTCTCCAGGGCGAGCAGTGGAGCCTAGAGGATCGAGGGAAGACCCGCAGAACGACGGTGAGTAAGGGTTATTGTCGGAGCAACCACCTGGAGAGGAGATCCAGTCTACCTTTGCTTTAACCCTTCACTAACGAGAACCGTGAAACCCGACAATATATATATATATATATATATATATATATATATATATATATATATATATATATATATATATATATATGTCGTACCTAGTAGCCAGAACGCACTTCTCAGCCTACTATGCAAGGCCCGATTTGCCTAATAAGCCAAGTTTTCATGAATTAATATATTTTCTATAATTTTTTTCTTATGAAATGATAAAGCTACCCATTTCATTATGTATGAGGTAATTTTTTGTTATTGAGTTAAAATTAACGTAGTTATATGACCGAACCTAACCAACCCTACCTAACCTAACCTAACCTATCTTTATAGGTTAGGTTAGGTTAGGTAGCCGAAAAAGTTAGGTTAGGTTAGGTTAGGTAGGTTAGGTAGTCGAAAAACAATTAATTCATGAAAACTTGGCTTATTAGGCAAATCGGGCCTTGCATAGTAGGCTGAGAAGTGCGTTCTGGCTACTAGGTACGACATATATATATATATATATATATATATATATATATATATATATATATATATATATATATATATTTTTTTTTTTTTTTTTTATATAACTTATACCCTAGAAGGGGTACCACCTCTGGTGCAAGTGTAGGGACCCATAGCCTCGGAGAAGAAAATAAAGAGTACTCAGAGAAGACCTTGTGGATCCTCACTGAACACTTTGATATTTTCTTCTCCTACCACCCCTATTCTTTTGGTATGTGTGTATATTTATCTAACTTTATTTGAAAATGTCATTACACAAAAAAGTTACAGTATTGATTACATGCAGGGTACAAGCCTGCTTGTCACAAGTTGAAAAGCTCCTCCAGCTCCTCAGATGGCGGGCAGGAACCATGGATGCAGTGAGCATTTCCTCTCTGGATTGCCACACTGAGGCGCTGAAAAAGAAAACTGGCAGCTCTAGGGTCTCTAGTTGTTTCGATTAGCTTAGACCCCAACTCCTTCAAAAAGCTAGCAGCACTTTTACCCCAGGCACCAAGTGTCTCTGAGGCAATGGGGACAAAATTGTAGTGGTGCTCAAGGTCTCTGTATTTACGTGACTTGGCCGCTTCCGGTGATTGGCAGCTCCTCCTGCTTGAGTAGCACTGAAGTCAACATAGGTATTGGCTAAAGTTGAGACGCAAGTGTAGTCCCACACCAACTGTCTACCATTCTTCCAGGGGTTCACCGTGATTCCATCTGGGCGACCGACAGGCTCATTAGAGTTGTGGGACATTAGGTACCGGGGCTCTCTCTCTGCTGGACAGCCGGCTGTGGTAAGGCTTCTCTTAATAATGTCATTGACCTCGCCGTGTCTTGCATGCCATCCTCCTGTCCTTTGGCAGAGAAGGCCATGCCGTCCGTACCTGTCGGCCTCTGCCTCGCCGCAAATACACCTGTATTCGGTGTGGATTGGGGCAGCGAGACGGAGAGCCACGGCAATTCGGAGGGCCTGCGGTGTGAGACGAGTGCCGGTTGCTGACATTGGGATTGCTAATAGGAAATCACCTGCATGGGGAGCTGCTACTGCTCTAAGTCGGGCAGTGTCATGTGGTGTTGTCGCAGCTTCTAGCAAAGTCGCAGCTTCTTGGTCGGCAATGGGGCGATCCCAGCTGGATTGCTTATGGGCTTCAGAAGGCAGTGGTTGGGGTGCTGGTCCTGCGAGAGAGACCCATTTGGTTGTGCAGTCTGTGAAGCTGGGATCATGTACCCCTGCCTGTTGAACTAGGTGCTCAGGTAGGATTTCCTTCACCAAGTTGTCAGACCCCACTGAAGAGGACAGGAACGCTGGTACAGCAATTTGTGTTGCTGTGCGCACGCCAAGGCCCCCGAGTCTGACAGGAAGGGAGGCCTGTTTCCACTGCGAGTTGCTGAGGGAAAGATTGAGGGCTTTTTCTAGTGTTGATTTCAGCAAGCTGTCGTACTCTTCTAATTTAATATTGTTGAAAGATGGCGAACATCTTAGAAAGTAGGTCAGCCTGGGGAGGGACAAGCATCTGGTGATGAGGTAAAGTGCATCATGAGCATCGATGTCTTCAATCCTCTCGTTCATTCTCTTCAGGTCAGTGATCTTCTTACCAAGGACCTCGTCGATGGCATTCCTTCCAAGAGGAGCACCTAGGAGTGTGCTGTCCTCAGGGTTGGTTGTATGAATGTCAGGCAAAACAACCTTTATTTGCTCTATTATGTGCTGGTTGGTGGAGGTTATTTCGCACTTGGAAGGGTTCAGGGTGAGTCCTAGACTTGCTCCTTGCTCCTGAATTATTCTTATGTCGTCCAAGAGTGCGTCTGGGGAGCCGGCTAGAGTACCATCGTCTAAGAACCAAATGTTGAGCTCACTGGACAGGTTATCGGTGACTTCCTTGATGACTAGGCAAAAAGAAAAGGAA
>WNGS01166963.1:35325-52628 GCA_020271785.1 Procambarus virginalis | reverse complement strand
GTGACATACTGTAACTATGTTTTGGTAACACACTATACCATGTAGGGGTAGCACACTGTAACCATGTAGTGGTGAGACATTGTACCATGTAGTGGTGACACATTGTATTATATGGTATTGACACACTGTACCATGTACAGGAGACACATTGCACCATGTATTTGTGACACATTGTACCATCTAGTGGTGACACAATGTACCATGTAATTGTGACACACTACACCATGTAGTGGTGACACACTGTGCCATGTTGTTTCGACACACTGTACTATGTAGTGGTGACACACTGGACCACGTTGTGGTGACACACTGTGCCATGTTGTTTCGACACACTGTACCATGTTGTGGCGACACACTGTACCATGTAGTGAAGACCCTGTACCATGTATTGATGACACACTGTACCATGCAGTGGCGACACACTGTACCATGTATTGGGGACACACTGTACCATGTAGTGGCGACACACTGTACCATGTACTGGTGAGTCACTGGACCATGAAGTAGTGACACACTGTACCATGAAGTAGTGACACACTGTACCATGAAGTGGCGAAAACCTGTACCAGGTAGTGGTGACACACTGTACCATGTAGTGGTACCACACTTTACCATGTAGTGGTGACACACTGTACCATGTAGTGGTGACACATTGTACCATGTTGTGGCGACACACTGTACCATGTAGTGGTGACACACTGTACCATGTATTGGTGACACACTGTACCATGTAGTGGTGACACACTGTACCATGTAGTGGTGACACACTGTACCATGTAGTGGTGACACACTGTACCATGTAGTGGTGACACACTGTACCATGTAGTGGTGACACACTGTACCATGTAGTGGTGACACACTGTCCCATGTAGTGGGGACACATTGTACCATGTAGTGGTGACACACTGTACCTTGTAGTGGCGACACACTTTACCATGTAGTGGCGACACACTTTACCATGTAGTGGTGACACACTGTACCATGTAGTGGTGACACACTGTACCATGTAGTGGCGACACACTTTACCATGTAGTGGCGACACACTGCACCATGTAGTGGTGACACACTGTACACTGTAGTGGTGACACACTGTACAATGTATTGGTGACACACTGTACCATGTTGTAGTGATGCACTCTACCATGTAGTTGTGACACACTGTACCATGTAGTGGTGACACACTGTACTATGTAGTGAAGACCCTGTCCATGTAGTGAAGACCCTTTACCATGTAGTGGTGACACACTGGACCACGTTGTGGTGACACACTGTACCATGTAGTGGCGACACACTGTACCATGTAGTGAAGACCCTGTGCCATGTATTGGTGACACACTGTGCCATGTAGTGGCAACACACTGTACCATGTACTGGTGACTCACTGTACCATGTAGTAGTGACACACTGTACCATGAAGTGTCGAAAACCTGTACCATGAAGTAGTGACACACTGTCCCATGTAGTGGGGACATATTGTACCATGTAGTGGTGACACACTTTACCATGTGGTGGCGACACACTGTACCATGTAGTGGTGACACACTGTACCATGTAGTGGTGACACACTGTACCATGTAGTTGTGACACACTGTACCATGTAGTGGCGACACACTTTACCATGTAGTGGCGACACACTATACCATGTAGTGGTGACACACTGTACCTTGCAGTGGCGAAACACTTTACCATGTAGTGGCGATACACTGTAACATGTAGTGGTGACACACTGTACCATGTAGTGTCGAAACACTGTATCATGTAGTGACGACACACTGTATTATGTAGTGACGACAAGCTGTACCATGTAGTGGTGACACAGTGTACCATGAAGAAGTGACACACTGTACCATGAAGAAGTGACACACTGTACCATGTAGTGCTGACACACTACACCATGTTGTGGTGACACAATGTACCATGTAGTGACGACACACTGTACCACGTAACGGTGACACACTGTACCATGTAGAAGTGATACACTATACCATGTAGTGGTGACACACTATAGCATGTAGTTGCGACACACTGTACCATGTAGCAGTGACACACTGTACCATGTAGTGTCGACACACTGTACCATATAGTGGTGCCACACTGCACCATGAAGTAGTGACACACTGTACCATGTAGTGGCGACAACCAGTACCATGTAGTGGTGACACACTGTACCATGTAGTGTTGACACACTGTACCATGTAGTGGAGACACTGTACCATGTAGTGTTGACACACTGTACCATGTAGTGGAGACACTGCACCATATGGAGGTGACATACTGTACCATGTAGTGGAGGCACTGTACCACGTACTGGAGACACTGTACCATGTAGTGGAGACATTCTACCATGTAGTGGTGACACACTGTACCATGAAGTAGTGACACACTGTATCATGTAGTAGCGACAACCAGTACCATGTAGTGGTGACACACTGTACCATGTAGTGGTGACACACTGTACCATGTAGTGGAGACACACTGTACCGTGTAGTGGTGACACACTGTACCATGTAGTGGTGACACACTTTACCATGTAGTGGTGACACACTGTACCATGTAGTGGTGACACACTGTACCATGTAGTGGTGACACACTGTACCATGTAGTGGTGACACACTATACCAAGTAGTGGTGACACACTGTACCATGTAGTGGTGACACACTGTACCATGTAGTGGCGACACACTTTACCATGTAGTGGCGACACACTGTACCATGTAGTGGTGACACACTGTACCTTGTAGTGGCGAAACACTGTATCATGTAGTGACGACACACTGTACCATGTAGTGACGACACACTGTACCATGTAGTGTCGACACACTGTATCATGTAGTGACGACACACTGTATCATGTAGTGACGACACGCTGTACCATGTAGTGGTGACACAGTGTACCATGAAGAAGTGACACACTGTACCATGTAGTGGTGACACACTATTCCATGTAGTGGTGACACACTGTATCATGTAGTGACGATACACTGTACCATGTAATGTTGACACATTGTACAATGTAGAAGTGATACACTATACCATGTAGTGGTGACACACTATACCATGTAGTTGCGACACACTGTACCATATAGTGTCGACACACTGTACCATGTAGTGGTGACAACCAGTACCATGTAGTGGTGACACACTGTACCATGTAGTGTTGACACACTGTACCATGTAGTGGAGACACTGTACCATGTAGTATTGACACACTGTACCATGTAGTTGTGACACTGTACCATGTAGTGGAGACACTGTACCATATGGTGGTGACTTACTGTACCATGTAGTGGAGGCACTGTACCATGTAGTGGAGACACTGTTCCATGTAGTGGAGACACTCTACCATGTAGTGGTGACGCACTGTACCATGAAGTAGTGACACACTGTACCATATAGTGGCGACAACCAGTACCATGTAGTGGTGACACACTGTTCCATGTAGTGTTGACACACTGTACCATGTAGTGGAGACACTGTACCATGTAGTATTGACACACTGTACCATGTAGTTGAGACACTGTATCATGTAGTGGAGACACTGTACCATATGGTGGTGACATACTGTACCATGTAGTGGAGGCACTGTACCATGTTGTGGAGACACTGTACCATGTAGTGGAGACACTCTACCATGTAGTGGTGACACACTGTACCATGAAGTAGTGACACACTGTATCATGTAGTAGCAACAACCAGTACCTTGTGGTGGCGACACACTGTACCATGTAGTGGTGACACACTGTACCATGTTGTAGAGACATACTGTATCATGTAGTGGAGACACACTGTACCATGTAGTTATGACACACTGTACCATGTAGTGGTGACACACTGTACCATGTAGAGGTGACACACTGTACCATGTAGTGGTGACACACTGTACCATGTAGAGGTGACACACTGTATTACATAGTAGTGACACACTGTACCTTGTAGTGGAGACACACTGTACCATGTAGAGGTGACGCACTGTACCATGTAGTGGTGACACACTGTACCATTTAGTGGTGACACACTGTACCTTGTAGTGGAGACACACTGTACCATGTAGAGGTGACACAGTGTACCATGTAGTGGAGACACACTGTACCATGTAGTGGAGACACACTGTACCATGTAGAAGTGACACACTGTATTACATAGTAGTGACACACTGTACCTTGTAGTGGAGACACACTGTACCATGTAGAGGTGACACACTGTACCATGTAGTGGTGACACACTGTACCATTTAGTGGTGACACACTGCACCATGTAGTGGTGACACACAGTACCATGTAGACGTGACACACTGTATTATATAGTAATGATACACGGTAACATATAGTGGAGAAACACTGTACCTTGTTGTTGTGACACACTGTGCCATGTAGTGGTGACACACTGTACCATGTAGTGGAGATACTGTACCATGTAGTGGAGACATTGTACCATATGGTGGTGACACACTGTACCATGTAGTGGAGGCACTGTAACATGTAGTGGAGACAAACTGTACCATGCAGTGGAGACACTGTACCATGTAGTGGAGACACTGTACCATGTAATGGAGACACTGTACCATGTGGTGGTTACACACAATACCATGTAGTGGAGACACTGTATCATGTAGTGGAGACACTGTACGATGATGTAGTGACACTGTGTACCATGTAATGGAGACACTGTTCTGTGATGTAGTGACACTGTGTACCATGTAGTGGAGACACTGTACCATGTAGTAGTGACACAGTGTACCATGTAGTGGTGACACACTGTACCATATTGTAGTGATGCACACTACCATGTAGGTGTGACACACTGTACCATGTAGTTGTGACACACTGTACCATGTAGTTGTGACACACTGTACCATGTACTGAAGACCCTGTACCATGTAGTGAAGACCCTGTACCATGTAGTGAAGACCCTGTACCATGTAGTGGTGACACACTGTACCATGTAGTGGTGGCATACTGTACTATGTAGTGGTGACACACTGTACCATGTAGTGGTGACACACTGTACCATGTAGTGAAGACCCTGTACCATGTAGTGAAGACCCTGTACCATGTATTGGTGACACACTGTACCATGTAGTGGTGACACAATGTATTATTTAGTAGTGACACACAGTACCATGTAGTGTTGACACACAGTAGCATGTTGAGGTATCACACTGAATTATGTAGTACTACACTATTCCATGTATTGGTGACACACTGTACCATATAGGGGTGACACACTGTACCATGTAGTGGTGACACTGTACCATGTAGTAGTGACACACTGTACAATGTAGTGACGACACACTGTACAATGAAGTATTGACTCACTGTATTATCCAGTAGTTTTCGTGGTCACACATTTACAATGCTAACCAGCATATATACATTTTCTTCTGTCCTCCATGGACAGGGTTAGAGATATGTTAAACATATATTTCAAGGGTTTATTGAACAATCAACCACTGAAGGTGAGTCGGTGCTTTTAAAATGCTAAGCTAACCTATATACGTAAATACATAGATACACAGATTTACGTATGCCTTACATAAAGTGTTCGATGTGTCTTCTACACAGTGTCGTTAATGTACATTTACAAAGGTGAAATGTAATTCTGATCAGCTTCCATATATACTTTATACCCATACATATACATACACACACACACATATACATATATACACACATGCATTCACAGACATTTATCTCATTCACTCTGACAGGGTGAGATAGCTGATAAAGAAACTAGTGTGCAATTAAGCACTTAATCACTGAACGTGATTAAGGTGCTTTTACAAGCTCAGGTTATATAGTTACATCATATACATTGTATAATTAATCTATTACATGGTCAATCTTGGATACAAGTCCAATATATCATCAAGTGTTCCAGTACTCATATAGTAATTACAGAGTTCAGCATACCTTAGCCCAGGAGGGCGAAAGTCAGCCAGTATGGGACATTCTACAATATAATGTTCAAGAGAGTGCATGTTTTCTCTTTCACAAAGTTGACACATAGTGTACTCGACATTTGGGTTTTGAGAAAGCTGCCAGATACGTCTATATCCCAGGCGTATTCTGGCCACTATAACATCACATTGTCGGGTTCTTGTTCTATTAGTCCCATATGTGAATGTTTCCTCACGATATCTATCATAATATTTAATACTACAACTTTCAGGTCTTTGTGAATTTGTTAGGTCGGTGAGATCTTCATTAGATATTGTTTAAGTATTCTCTTTGTCACTGCTAATGAAATACCCATATCAATTTCTACCACTGGTTTTCTACAGGCTGTCTTTGCAAGCATATCGACAGGGTCTTTGTGAATTTGTTAGGTCGGTGAGATCTTCATTAGATATTTGTTTAAGTATTCTCTTTGTCACTGCTAATGAAATACCCATATCAATTTCTACCACTGGTTTTCTACAGGCTGTCTTTGCAAGCATACCAACAGTGTCATGCCTTGAGATGCCAACATGTGATGGTATCCATAGGAATTTAATTTAAAATCTGTTTTCTTTAGCAGCTAAAACATTCATTCGAATATCACTGACTATTTTCTGGGTGTCACTACTATGTGCGTTCAATGCCAGGAGTGCACTCTGCGAGTCACAGTATATAAGTCCACTGCCTTTGTCTTTTAAAAATTCAGTGGCAAGGTATATGCCTGCAAGTTCGGTTTGAGTTGTACTTGCCCAGTCATTGACGCGCTTCATTGCTGTATGTACGAGATTGTTCAAATACATTACATGCACATCCGGTACATCGTCCACCCTCTTCTACAGAGCCGTCGGTATAGCACTGATACACATCGTTACCCATACTCTGAGTACTCTCAGTGATGCTTTTCAGTGTTAACTGTTTTAATAATGTAGAGTGCACACTATCTTTCTTGGGCGCATTTACAAAATCAACTGGTAAATCCCAGTTATCCCATGGAGTAATTGGTTGATTAATCATTAGTTGAGTTGGGTACATATTTAATATTTTGATGGAGTTGGCTACCTTGTAGAACCAATATACATAATCAGATTTCGTTCTTCTTCTATAGACCTCAGGTGAGTGCAGCATATTAGAAAGTTTAGCTTGAAACTTCATGTGTTGCCTAGATCAACTCAATGCCTTCACGCCGAAAACTGTGCTAATAGACAAAATTCTCTCACTTATGGTAGGTAATTTTAACTCTGCTCTCATATTAACTATTCTCGTGGACTTAGGAGCCCCAAGGATGAGACGCATAGCTTCATTTTGCAAGGTTTCAAGAGATTTCAGCTCTTTGTCAGTATACAGTGTGAGATGTAGAGCATTGTAGTCAACCACAGAGCGTATAAATGATACATAAAACATTCTAGCAAGTCTCACGTTAATTCCATGATTGACACCAACAAGGACCCGCAAGGGCTTTAATCTCTCCCACAGTCTCCTCTTGAGAGAAGAAAGGTACCCAGGGTCGTTAATGGGGACACCAAGGTATCTGTAAGACTCGCAGTTTTCGAGTGCTCGCCCATCTATATGATAATTGGCTGGTGAAATACCACGTGGAATGAGGGCACGAGTTTTCTGTACAGAGATGAGGAGGCCACATTCCTCAGCTCTAGTAGCAAAAGCGTCGAGCAGAACTTGCATTCTAGGCTCGGAGGCAGCCTGTAAACATATATCATCAGCATAACAAATGACAGTGTCTTCATTATTAGTTGGAAGATCTTTAATAAGTTTATGCATCAGAACGTTGAACAACAGGGGGCTAAGGACCCCTCCTTGTGGAGTTCCCAGTTCAAAGTGTTTGCTCTCTGTGCTTTTAACACCATTAAACAAAACATATGCTGTTCGTTTAGACAAATAGCCCTTTATCCATTTCAGTAATTTTCCTTGTATTCCCAGCTCGGCAAGCTGTTCCAGTATGATTTCTCTGTTTGCTGTATCAAAAGCTGCTGCTAGGTCGATGAAGACTGTTTGAGGGGAAGCTTCAATATGTGCGAAGTATTCAGCAAAACAGTGTTGTGTACTGAGCCCAGGCATAAATCCAAACAGTTGAGGTGACAGGTGCCCCTGTATACGATACATGAGTCTGTTAAGAACAATACGTTCAAGCATTTACAGACACACGATGTTAGAGATATGGGTCTATAATTATCTGAGTGTGGTTTGGGGATGGAAACAATGACACTCTGTGTCCAAGCATCAGGTAATACTCCTTCACGTAAACTCATTCTGTACAGCACTAACAGTGGATTACCTGGTACTTGTGAGACTAATCTCAGTAGACTGTAAGTAATACTGTCCTCTCCAGGAGCAGTTGATTTTCCCATCTTTAGTGCATGATTAATTCCCATTCAGTTACTCATTATGGCCGACACGTCCGATAGCTGTACCGGCAGATGATGTTCGTTGGTCTGTTGGGGCGTGTGTCATTAAGTTTAGCTGTANTTTGATTTTTTTTTCATTTTGATTTAATTATTTTGTGTGAATTGTGTTGGAATTGAGCTGTTTTTTGCCAGACCGTTCATTTCGTGAGTTTAGTTTACTTTTTATTTATTCATATTTTAATTTTATTTTTAACTGTTTTTCTACATTTCAGTGATGTGAACATCAGATCACTTGATGTTCCCAATTTTCTGATGGGAACATCAGACCATTTGGGAAGGCATCGGACGAGGGAGTTGGGAATGGTAGGGATGACGAGGGACAATGGGAGGGGTAATGGTTATCTTAAGGTTATCTTGAGATGATTTCGGGGCTTTTAGTGTTCCCGCGGCCCGGTCCTCGACCAGGCCTCCACCCCAGGAAGCAGCCCGTAACAGCTGACTAACACCCAGGTACCTATTTTACTGCTAGGTAACAGGGGTATAGGGTGAGAGAAACTCTGCCCATTGTTTCTCGCCGGTGCCCGTGATCGAACCCGGGACCACAGGATCACAAGTCCAGTGTGCTGTCCGCTCGGCCGAGAACATTTCCATGGTGGGGAGGTCGAGGGGACGGGGGAGTGGGGAAAGGTTGGGAGACCGATAAGACGAGTAAGGGGGGAATGGTGGGGAGGACTGGGGGACAGGGAAAGTTGCTGTGGCTCAGCAACGCACATGCGATGCTGAGCCACAGCAACGCGTGGCGGGTACTGCTAGTATGTTATAATATTAATTTATATTTGAGAAAATTCCCGTTTTCAATGAACAGCATGTAAAAATTTATGAATGCGTGTGGGGTCAACCGCTGGATGTAATGGACATGAGTCGAAGACGGGTTGATTTTTGGCTATAGAGCGCATACGAGGGAAAAGCGACGTTATGTTTAAGAGGACGGGTAGCACTGTCTGCTCTTGCCTAGTCAAAATTTTCCTGTTTCAAAGTGATCGTCCATAAGGCCGGTAATCGTGGCCACGCGAGTCAAGGACGCTAAAAAAACTGGTTTGAAGTAAGAGCACAGTCTACACCAACATCACTGTACACAGTAACTTAATGAGCATGGCATTCATAGACGTCACTGTACTTTATACCTTCATGGGCATGATGTACACTGTACCTTCACCTGCATGGTATACACTGACGGCAATGTACCCTCACGGCCATAGGGTACACTGACTTCACTGTTCCCTCAAGTCTATAGGGTACACTGACGTCTCTGTACAATATAGCTTCATGGGCACAGTGACTTCACTGTACACTGTACAATATACCTTCATGGACATGATGTACACTGTACCTTCACTTGCATGGTATAAACTGATGCACCTGTACCCTCACGACCATTGGGTACACTGACGTCACTGCACAGTGTACCCCTCATCACACCAGTGCAGTCTTAACAGTTACTATCAAGCAGTGACTACGGGGAAGTGAGCTTAACAGCTTTTTACGCCTCGCTATCTCTTATAGCTTTCATGTTCCTTTTAATTTATAATTAGAATAATAACTATAATATTAATATTTATAAAATATACATAAGAACATGGTACAGTTGTTGATTAGTAACTACTAATTCTGTATTATATGGTATATAATACCGTTAATTATGAGTAGTTTCGAATACTTTATCGAATTTATCCATAAATATGTGGATGGAAGGCATCCATTTTTGAATGGACTCAATCCCATTCTATGAGCTGAGGTAGACTCCATATGGGCCAAGCACATACTTTCACTTACGCGCGCGCTGACAATTTATTACAATGATTAATTAACTTTGTTTACCTTTTCAAAATCTAAGAAAAATATGGAAACCACATGAGTCCACAGTTTTCATCTGTGTTGTACTGTAGTGGATTCGATTCCCATTCTGTGGACTGTGATGCAACCCATACCCATCCTTTGGGCTGTTTTTTTTATTTCTACCACAGACGTGGCCACACATTAACAATGCTAGCCAGCATATATACATTTTCTTCTGTCCTCCATGGACAGGATGAGAGATCTGTTAAACATATAGTTAAGAGATTTATTGAACAATCAACCACAGAAGGTGATTGTGGTGCTTTTAAAATGCTAATCTAGACCCATACCCATCCTGTGGGATGTGGTCGACCCCATAGGGTCCACAGCTTTCATTTTAAGGGATGTGGTGAACTCTACTTTTATTTTATTTGCTGTGTTGGTGCCCACATTCACTCAGGGGAGCCGTGGAGAACGCCACAGTCAGTCTGTGGGCAGTCATGGACCCACACATTCATTGTGTGGGCTGTGGTGGACCCCACACCAATACCATGGGAGGTGGTTGACTCCAACCTCCCCCCCCCATTCATAACACCAACAAAACCTCATTCACTACAAACTAACAACAATTCCCACCCCGCTTCACTACACATTAACGACATCCTACATCCAATACCAACGACAACAAGCCCCAGACATCAACTACAAACGTTACAGATTTGCCCATCCTGCGCCCCGCCCCCATCCAAGATCATCAGATAGCGAGATTCCTGCAAGACACGACCAGTCCCACGAAAGCCTTGGTGGCAGCATGCTGCTCGTAGCCGAGCCCAGTGGTGCCTAGTGAAGCCTCAGCCTCGCCAAAGGTCAAACCTACCACACCTATACTATCCAGGAGTCAGTGTTACACTGAAGGATACTGCGAGTCTCATACCACTTTGACTCCGGGAACAATAATGCCAGCGACGACCACCTGCGGGCAGACGCCAAGGTGGGTATGTTCCTCTTGCTTATACTGACAACTGAAATACCCCATGTATACCCAGCGTGGACCGTAGTGGCAACACACTGTACCAGGTAGGTGGGGAGAGACTGTACCATGTAGTGGGGAGACACTGTACCGTGAAGTGGAGACACACTGTACCATGTAGTGGGGTGACACTGTACCGTGTAGTGGAGATACACTGTACCATGTAGTGGGGTGACACTGTACCGTGTAGTGGAGACACACTGTACCGTGTAGTGGGGTGACACTGTACCGTGTAGTGGAGACACATTGTACCATGTAGTGAAGAGACACTGTGCCATATAGTGCTGACACACTGTACCATGTAGTGGTGACGCACTGTACCATATAGTGGCGACACACTGTACCATGTAGTGGTGACACATTGTACCATGTAGTGGAGATACACTGTACCACGTAGTGGCGACACACTGTACCATGTAGTAGTGACACACTGTACCATGTAGTAGTGACACTCTGTACCATGTACTAGTGACACACTGTACCATGTTGTGGAGACACACTGTACCATGTAGTAGTGACACACTGTACCATGTAGTAGTGACACACTGTATCATGTAGTAACGACACACTATACCATGTACTAGTGACACACTGTACCATGTTGTGGTGACACACTGTACCACGTAGTAGTGACACACTGTACCATGTAGTGGAGACACACTGTACCATGTAGAAGTGAAACACTGTACCATGTAGTAGTGACGCACTGTAACATATAGTGGTAACACACTGTACCATGTAGTGGTGACACACTGTACCTTGTAGTGGCGACACACTGTACCTTGTAGTGGCGACACAATGTACCATGTAGTGGTGACACACTGTACCATGTAGTGGTGACACACTGTATCATGTAATGCCGACACACTGTACCTTGTAGTGGTGACACACTGTACCTTGTAGTGGTGACACACTGTACCATGTAGTGGTGACACATTGTACCATGTAGTGGAGATACACTGTACCACGTAGTGGCGACACACTGTATCATGTAGTGGTGACAAACTGTACCATGTAGTGGTGACAAACTGTACCATGTAGTGGTGACACACTGTACCATGTAGTGGTGACACACTGTACCATGTAGTGGTGACACACTGTACCATGTAGAGGTGAAACACTGTACCATGTAGTAGTGACACTCTGTACCATGTAGTGGTGACACACTGTACCATGTAGTGGGGACACACTGTACCATGTAGTGGTGACACACTGTACCATGTAGTAGTGACACACTGTACCATGTAGTAGTGACACTCTGTACCATGTAGAGGTGACTTACTGTACCATGTAGTAGTGACACTTTGTACTATGTAGTGGTGACACACTGTACCTTATAGTGGTGACACACTGTACCATGTAGTGGTGACACACTGTACCATGTAATGGAGACACAATGTACCATGTAGTGGCGACACACTGTACCATGTAGAGGTGACACACTGTATCATGTAATGCCGACACACTGTACCTTGTAGTGGTGACACACTGTACCTTGTAGTGGTGACACACTGTACCATGTAGTGGTGACACACTGTACCATGTAGTGGTGACACACTGTACCATGTAGAGGTGAAACACTGTACCATGTAGTAGTGACACTCTGTACCATGTAGTGGTGACACACTGTACCATGTAGTGGGGACACACTGTACCATGTAGTGGTGACACACTGTACCATGTAGTAGTGACACACTGTACCATGTAGAGGTGACACACTGTACCATGTAGTAGTGACACTCTGTACTATGTAGTGGTGACACACTGTATCATATAATGGCGACACACTGTACCTTGTAATGGTGACACACTGTACCTTGTAGTGGTGACACACTGTACCATGTAGTGGTGACACACTGTACCATGTAGTGGTGATACACTGTACCATGTAGTGGTGACACACTGTACCATGTAGTGGTGACACACTGTACCATGTAGTAGTGACACTCTGTACCATGTAGAGGTTACTTACTGTACCATGTAGTAGTGACACTTTGTACTATGTAGTGGTGACACACTGTACCTTGTAGTGGTGACACACTGTACCATGTAGTGGTGACACACTGTACCTTGTAGTGGTGACACACTGTACCATGTAATGGAGACACAATGTACCTTGTAGTGGCGACAAACTGTACCATGTAGTAGTGACACACTGTACCATGTAGTGGCGACAAACTGTACCATGTACTGGTGACTCACTGTACCATGAAGTAGTGACACACTGTACCATGTAGTGGTGACACACTGTACCATGTAGTGGTGACACACTTTACCATGTAGTGGCGACATACTTTACCATGTAGTGGCGACACACTGTACCATGTAGTGGTGACACACTGTACCATGTAGTGGTGACACACTGTACCATGTAGTGGTGACACACTGTACCATGTAGTGGTGACACACTGTACCATGTATTGGCGGTACACTCTACCATGTAGTGGCGACACACTTTACCATGTAGTGGTGACACACTGTACCTTGTAGTGGTGACACACTGTACCATGTAGTGGTGACACACTGTACCATGTAGTGGCGACACACTTTACCATGTAGTGGCGACACACTGTACCATGTAGTGGTGACGCACTGTACCATGTAGTGTCGACACACTGTATCATGTAGTGACGACACACTGTATCATGTAGTGACGACACAGTGTACCATGAAGAAGTGACAGACTGTACCAGGTAGTGGTGACACACTATTCCATGTAGTGGTGATACACTGTTTCATGTAGTGACGACACACTGTACCTTGTAATGGTGACACACTATACAATGTAGAAGTGACACACTATACCATGTAGTGGTGACACACTTTACCATGTAGTTGCGACACACTGTACCATGTAGCAGTGACACACTGTACCATGTAGTTGCGACACACTGTACCATGTAGTGGTGACACACTGTACCATGAAGTAGTGACACACAGTACCATGTAGTGGCGACAACCAGTACCATGTAGTGGTGACACACTGTACCATGTTGTGGTGACACACTGTACCACGTAGTAGTGACACACTGTACCATGTACTAGTGACACACTGTACCATGTTGTGGTGACACACTGTACCATGTACTAGTGACACACTGTACCATGTCGTGGAGACACACTGTTCCATGTAGTAGTGACACACTGTATCATGTAGTAGTGAGACACTGTATCATGTAGTAACGACACACTGTACCATGTACTAGTGACACACTGTACCATGTTGTGGTGACACACTGTACCATGTAGTATTGACACACTGTACCATGTAGTGGAGACACACTGTACCATGTAGTAGTGACACACTGTACCATGTAGTAGTGACGCACTGTAACATATAGTGGTGACACACTGTACCATGTAGTGGTGACACACTGTGCCTTGTAGTGGCGACACACTGTACCTTGTAGTGGCGACACAATGTACCATGTAGTGGCGACACACTGTACCATGTAGAGGTGACACACTGTATCATGTAATGGCGACACACTGTACCTTGTAGTGGTGACACACTGTACCTTGTAGTGGTGACACACTGTACCATGTAGAGGTGACACACTGAACCATGTAGTAGTGACACTCTGTACCATGTAGTGGTGACACACTGTACCATGTAGTGGTGACAGACTGTACCATGTAGTGGTGACACACTGTACCATGTAGTGGTGACACATTGTACCATGTAGTGGTGACACACTGTACCATGTAGTGGTGACACACTGTACCATGTAGTATTGACACACTGTACCATGTAGAGGTGACACAGTGTACCATGTAGTAATGACACTCTGTACCATGTAGTGGTGAAAGACTGTACCATTTAGTGGTGACACACTGTACCATGTAGTGGAGACACACTGTACCATGTAGTGGAGACACACTGTACCATGTAGAGGTGACACACTGTATTATATAGTAGTGACACACTGTACCATGTAGTGGAGACACTGTGCCATATAGTGATGATACACTGGACCATGTAGTGGTGACACACTGTACCATGTAGTGGTGACACACTGTACCATGTAGTGGAGACACTGTACCATGTAGTGGAGACATTGTACCATATGGTGGTGACACACTGTACCATGTAGTGGAGGCACTGTAACATGTAGTGGAGACAAACTGTACCATGCAGTGGAGACACTGTACCATGTAATGGAGACACTGTACCATGTAGTGTAGATACTGTACCATGTGGTGGTTACACACAATACCATGTAGTGGAGACACTGTATCATGTAGTGGAGACACTGTACGATGATGTAGTGACACTGTGTACCATGTAGTGGAGACACAGTACCATGTAGAGGTGACACACTGTATTATATAGTAGTGACACAGTGTACCATGTAGTAGTGACACACTGTACCATGTCGGGGTGACACACTGTACCATGTAGTGGTAACACTGTACAATGTATTGGTGACACACTGTACCATGTTGTAGTGATGCACTCTACCATGTAGATGTGACACACTGTACCATGTAGTGGTGACACACTGTACCATGTAGTGGTGACACACTGTACCATGTAGTGGTGGCATACTGTACCATGTAGTGGTGACATACTGTACCATGTAGTGGTGACACACTGTACCATGTAGTAGTGACACACTGTACCATGTAGTGGTGACACACTGTACCATGTAGTGGTGACACACGGTACCATGTAGTGGTGACACACTGTACCATGTAGTGGTGACACACTGTACCATGTAGTTAAGACCATGTACCATGTAGTGGTGACACACTGTACCATGTAGTTAAGACCATGTACCATGTAGTGGTGACACACAGTACCATGTTGAGGTAACACACTGAATTATCTAGTAGCTACACTATTCCATGTATTGGTGACACACTGTACCATATATGGGTGACACACTGTACCATGTAGTGGTGACACTGTACCATGTAGTATTGACACACTGTACAATGAAGTGGTGACTCACTGTATTATACAGTAGTTTTTTTTTATTGTTTTTCTACCACAGACGTGGCCAGACATTTACAATGCTAACCAGCATATATACATTTTCTTCTGTCCTCCATGGACAGGGTTAGAGATGTGTTAAACATATATTTCAAGGGTTTATTGAACAATCAACCACTGAAGGTGAGTCGGTGCTTTTAAAATGCTAAGCTAACCTATATACGTAAATACATAGATACACAGATTTACGTATGCCTTACATAAAGTGTTCGATGTGTCTTCTACACAGTGTCATTAATGTATATTTACAAAGGTGAAATGTAATTCTGATCAGCTTCCATATATACTTTATACCCATACATATACATACACACACACATATACATATATACACACATGCATTCACAGACATTATCTCATTCATTCTGACAGGGTGAGATAGTTGATAAAGAAACTAGTGTGCAATTAAGCACTTAATCACTGAAGGTGATTTAGGTGCTTTTACAAGCTCAGGATATATAGTTACATCATATACATTGTATAATTAATCTATTACATGGTCAATCTTGGATACAAGTCCAATATATCATCAAGTGTTCCAGTACCTGTGGTGTCTGTGTGTAGCTGAGATAGTCTTGGTAGTAAGGTTGATGTAAAGTCATTCCTGGTTACTGACTTTAATAATAACAGACGATTACATGATAGAGTAGCTCCCAAGCTGGTAGAGTCCTGTATGCTGTTGTTTACCTTCCTCTCTAGTGGCGTCCAGCCGCCGCACATAGAAAACGGATGGTACCATTTTCTGTGAACATGACATCCCTCCTTTTCTTTAAAAAGAATGAATACAGGATGTCTACCATGCTTGTAGCACAAAGCAAAGTTATTGACACAAAGTAAGTTATTAACATGTCAAGAGATATTGCATATATTTAACATTAATTAAGCACATAAAGAATTTAAACAATCTTTACCACAAAGGATTTCAATGTTAAAAATACATATGCAATGTAACAAACATGAAAGAAACTGTAATACAAAGTTACAAAATATTGAATGAGAGATCTGCATTATTTAAACAATATTAAATTTAGTTTAGCATAACAAGTAAATACTTTGCATTACATAGGAACACAATTAATCATCATATCGTGTAGGGCGTTTAACATGACGTTTTGGACGAGAGTCCTTAAATACAAAAAATATCT